>VZUI01056802.1:0-22109 GCA_013401135.1 Cettia cetti | reverse complement strand
AATCACTCAATAGCTGAAATCACTCAAAGGAGCTGCCACGGCTCTGCCCTTCTGCTGAGACGCTCTCTGCCTGCTGAGGGAGTGCCTTGACCCCCCAAGGAGTCGTCTCTGAGGAGATACTTCTGGGGTGGCTCAGCCTCCTCGGGCCCCTGTGAGCTGAGGGGCCCCCACACCAGCAGGAATAATACTTCTCTGTGTCAGAAGAAAAATATGATTTGATTTTTTTTGTAATGTGATAGCCAGATGTCTTACCTTTTCTTCTTCAGTAGCCAGAAGGCTACTGCAAGAATGATGAGAACTCCGAGAATGCAGACTGTCACAACAGAAACCACAAAACCTAGGAAAAGAGGGAAAACATGCGCAAGTGTTAATATCATTGCCTTGAGTGGAGAAAGTGAGTCTCTGGTCTGTCATAACGTTTGCATTCTGCATCTGGAACCTTCCTACAGCCTGGCCACACCACTTTGTGACTATGAATGGGTAACTTTGCACAGATGTTCCCTAGAATGTCCAAATTCCACAGCTGTATCACAGTTCAAAGTGCTGTGATGTGACACACATGCTGAAGTCACAATGCCAGTGTAGAGGCACTGGCACAGCAGGTCATAGCAGGAGTGTTATTTCTATGCTATAATAAATTAGACATCATAAACAAACCCCAAGAATTAAACCCAGGCAATCAAGGATACTAAATTCCATGCCTTTTGTTTTCCCAAAGAGAACATCACTGAATGTGGACAGCTGAAGAATGATATGCTTTGCTGTTGAGAACATTGCTTAAAGGTATTTAAGAAGGCAAAAATTAATTCACTATATTAGTATGAAGAACTGAGATCTCTTGTTTGCATAAAGATTTAAGGATTATCATAATGCTATATTTGTTAGTAAGCTTAATGTACGTTTTGGCAATGGAAGTATTTTTTATTTATTTTGGCCTCCACAAAGATCCTGGAGGCGAGCTCCCTTTTATTAACTGCATTTCCTTAAATTTACACATTGTTTTTTATATTTTATCAAATGATTGTTCCTCTCTAAGCAACATCAGAGCTCTTTCAGAGTCAAACTGACGGGTTTCATGTATTCCATTTAAATATTTTTTCCTGTTAAATCAGCTGTTGATAAAACACAAATGTAAAATGTAAAATGTGGAGTTCAACAACATTTGACCCATTAATTTGAAGTTCAGCTGAATGGAAGAAGCTCACAATCCATGGAATTGAAGAAGAGCTGTTTTACAAAAGGTGTTTTGTAAAAGTAAAGGTGTGTCAAATCGACACAAAAATATAACATCAAAGAGATAACTGTAGAAAAAGAGCTTGTAGTCTGAAGAGGAAGGCTAGGGAGCATTTCTGTCTGATAAGAGGATCTTCTTAGGAAATTTAGTTAGATAGTATTTCAGTGTGGTACCCTAATCAAAACTAGACAGGAGTTCCTGTTTAATTTGTGAGCAGCAGGTGGTTTGAACATTGTAGCAAATTCCAGCTGTATGCATGTGAAGGTGATTTTATTGGAATAAATTACTGATAGACATATTATAAACATGTGTGGGTTTTGTTGTGTAATCCTTAAAGATTAGAAGTTTTTTGAAATGTGGTTCTTTTGAAATAGCACAAATTGAGATACTCATTGCTGGCATCAAAAATGTGGATGAGGGAACACTTTAGTCATTTTAAATTTTGATGCAAAACACAGTGGCAATCACCAGTGGCTCCATCTTGTGTCTGTGCTCAAGTGAAGGTGGCAGGTCTCAGGCTTGTCAGTGATAAGGCAGAAAAGTTGCTCTGAAAATGTGCTTAGATGGGGCCCAGGTGGGCAGAACAGGATTCCTTTTACAAATTTCAGTGGTTGCCTGGCCCAATCCTTGACTCTGCGCATGGCCTCTCCTTCTGTTCTTAATAGGTGTGCTCTGTTCCTATTTGAGGTGCAACTGACTGCATCAGGCTGAGCACTTGCAGCACCCAAGTATACTTCCCTGGACTTTGACAGCAGCCTTTTTTTTCTTCTTTTTTTTTTTTTTTTCCTTTCCTTTTTTTTGCCCTTTAAGGTGGGGGGCTGCACCTGTGAAGGAGCTTTTGTGACCCCAGTAAGTGGAATGTGAGATTACAGGGGCAATGAATACGCTTTTTAAAATGGTTTGAACATTTTTTCTATGGTTCACTGATAGAGTCAATGAGCTTTGTAATTAAATGTACTTAGACTGAATGGGGTATCTATTAAAGTAACACTGAGAGCAATGTTTTTCATAGCCATAGAGACCGGTTTCAGGGTGTGAACAGTAGGATGGGCAATAACCCCTACAGTTTAACTCTTCCAGTTTTAAAGATACATTGAAAATGCTTTTATGGCTGGTGTTATCTCTGCTTGGGAGCCAATAATGAGGCTTAGCAGAGGGAGAACCAAATGTTATTTTTGGTTTGGCTCTGGTTCACAGCAATAATTTTGAGGAAGTCACATCTGGGTCAAATTTTCCCCAGAAATGGAAATAATAATGCTTACATTATTTCTGTAAAGTGTTTGGAGATTCCTAGATGAAAAGTATCTAATCTAATTCCTAGATGAAAAGTGTCTAATTTGCTGTTACTGGGATCGTGGGTTGTAATTCTCTGCCTTCTACTATTAAGTACTGAGTGTGATATACAGAGAGAATATAGTCAGATGCTGAAAGGTCAGCTTAAGAAAGAGATGGAAAACTGCATTTCTCATTTCTGACTGACCACTTGGACTCAGCAGATCAATAGCTCATAGTTGTGATTAGGAATTGACAACATACACTTGCCAAACCCACCAGGTAGGGCATTTTGATAAATAGAGGATGAGGGTAGAAAATGTAAAAGCTGAATCAGTAGGATTCCGTGGTGAACCTGTCATAATCACAAGGGAGCTGCTCATTCTTGAACTTCTGGTGCTTTCAGAAAGTGTTTCTGTAGTGGCATTGCTATAGTAGATTGTTTGTGCAGGGATTTAAGACCTGCAGAGGAAGCCTTAGTCTCAGAAGTGTGGAAGCTGTATTGCAAATTCTGCCAGTTGAAATCATTGCACGTAATCTGCCTTGAGCAGAGATTTGATGAGGATTATTAAAACAGCCATTCTGGACCCAACTAGCTCTCTAGTCAGCAGCCAGTGTTTGAGACTGGAGGTTGGAGAAGAAAGTTTTAACCTCTTTGTGGTCATATAAGAATGCCACGGGGGGCAATCTTCTAGTTGGCCAATCCATAAAAGCAGAAAAAAGGCTGGCATACTCTAGTTCTTTCCCTCTTTTACCATTCAGTCATCTTTTCATTTGCTCAATATATTGTTTGTGCAACTAGTATCAGTTTGTATATTAATCACAGAGATGTTAAGGACTGTTGATAATTTGGTAAACTTGTAATCTTCTTAGGTATTATGTTTAGAATCTAGCAACAAGAGAACTTCTAGTGTAATTCTCGTTTTAAGAGATCAGCCAACTTTTCATGACAAATCTAAATAATTTCTGATTTCAGAGGAATGTTTTGCCCAGGATTTATTTTGACTGATCTGTAATTTTCACTTTTCTCCTTTATAGCTTTCTATTAGAAGAGATATGTTATGAAATTGTCTGTCTGCGGAGGGGAATGGCAAAAACATCTACTGCAGTGTGCCTGCAGGAAACTGTTACTGTTGTGTTAAAGTGTCCAAAACAGGCAACTCCCGTGTTTTCTGTTTTCATCTAAACAGTGAAGAAAATGGCAGGCAAAGTTGAAATTATGTGCTAACACATTTTATTAAGTTTAAAGTTTACTACTTGGCTAATCTTTTTGGAGAAGTCTGCTTTTTCTTTTAGAAATCTTTTACTCTCAATTTCCAATACTGTAGTGCCTTGCTTAATTCATCTGCCTTGATTGTACATGTCAGCTTCACAGATCCTTAAGAGTATTTGTTTGCAAGACAACAAAAGTTGGAACAACACATTTTGCACAAACAATGTACTCAAAGGCCTTTCTAGGGTGTACAGCTCAGCTTCTAACCACAGATGCAGACTTCTTTGCAAAGCCCCTCACCAAACTTATGTGTCGTCGTTGTGTAACATTGCAGAGTTAAAGTTTTTGAATCAGTTCTTCCTCATAAAATGGTTTTTTGTTTTTGTTTTTGTTTTTTAATTTGTAACACTGACTCATACAATCTAGTGTTACGAATTGTATTTATTTGCCAAGTTTGAATTCCTCAAGGGCCTCTTCTGATTCTGTGTAATTTTCCCAAAACAGTGTCCCTGAAAGGCAAAGCTGTGACTCCCTTTAAATGTGTGGTCTGCATAAGATCAAGCCTGACTTTGCTGAGGACCAGCAAATGTCACTGGTGAGATAAGGCCATCTTAAGCACTTACACTGGCTGAAACAGCTCAGCTGTGGAGCTGTTTAGTATTTAGAGTGACAGGAAATACTTCTGCCAAACATGACAAGGCCAACTGTATCTTCCTTCTTTTATCTCCTGGCCTTTGATCAGAAGGGTTGAAGGGCTTGCCTGATACTCACTGTGGAAAGAAACTCTTACCTAACTTGGGAATACCTTACTCTTGTACTGTTGCCCATGCACCAATGCAATATGAGAAGAAAAGGCAACAAAGTGAACTGCAGGAAAAGGAAACCGTTGTGTTTTTGTAGTGGTACAGTGCAACAGGACTGCCATTCCAGTTCTCCATGTTTACACAGATCACTGTGCACTGCTTCTTTACACAGAAGCATTCATACAACTCACCTTCATGGAAGGAGATAAAAACCAGTCTTTCATGGAATTCCTGAACATTTCTGAAGTTATCAACCATTTCCATGGGTTCTGGGTCATCACTCTCTGTGCAGTACATGGCTGTTTCCAGTGCCAGTAACTATAAAGGGAAGCACCTGTTCAGCTCCCAAGATACAGAGAAAGCAGTGCCAGTGTGTGCTTGCTGGGAGTGTTGAAAAAAAAAAAACAACAAAGGTGTAGTCAAAGGGGAAGATATATATTAAGTAATAACTAAGTCTCATATGGCCTGTGACCACAAATACAAAATAATGTGTAAACAGTGTGACATTTCCAAGTCCATACCTGTATTTTATTTACATCCTGTTAAAACTACTGCTTACTATCAGACTATCTGCCAGGAAAACTGGATCAGAGGAAACATGGTAGATTTTTCTAGCATGCTCTTCCTGGCACAGTCTAACTCCTAAGTAGTATTAAAGGCTACTTTTTGAAAGAACTCTGTTTTGGAAGAGACATGGTCTGACAGAAAGGACAAAGGCGAGAATGTATTTTCAAAATGAGGAGCTTGCAGTAATTTGATCTGAGATTTTGATAATAATATTTTCCCCGATGTCTATAATTAGGTAAATCAGAAGATAGTGATTGTGAGTTTATAGTCTAGGTAAGTGGCCACCTATGAGCAAAAGAAGTTAATTAGATGATCACAAAAAATGTAAGTTGAGAGAAAAGTTAGGGAATTCATGATTGATAAATAACGCAACACAAGCTTTTAGAAATTTTCTAACCCACCCATGTCCATCAGGATTAAAGTAACACTAAAATACTTGGTGAATAATGTTCAGACATGGAGCCCAAACAATAATCTGCAGGTAACTCATGGAAAGACTTAGAGCAGGGAGTAAGTACATAATGAAAATCAAAATTCATCTCACTCGACTGGGATTTTTCAAGCTGATACTGTACCAATTGCTGTGCAACTGTCTGTCATTTGTTCTGGTCAACTGAGAATGTGCTAACAACAAACAGAATTG
Source organism: Cettia cetti (assembly GCA_013401135.1). Lineage (NCBI taxonomy): Eukaryota > Metazoa > Chordata > Aves > Passeriformes > Sylviidae > Cettia > Cettia cetti. Next base: position 16,377 of record VZUI01056802.1, on the reverse strand, counting down.
GATATTGATTTATGTCAGTTCTGTGCTGTTCTTCCCACTTAAAGGATTGTAACAATGGTCACCTTTCAGTTTTACTGTAACATAAGAGAAATCCAGGAAATGAGAATATGTATTTACTGTTCTTTAGCAGACACCAGTCAGGGAAACGTGCTCTGTTGGAACTTGCCTGCTCTTGAGAAATTTTAACAGGGTGTCGGAAAACTGTCCAGAGGACACTTGGGTAGCAGGGAGGAGTTGTCAGGGATCCTTCATAGCGATAATACTCATCCAGTCTGTCAGGAAGCAGTTCTTGAATATTGAAACCAGGAATCAGGACCTTCTGATCTAAAAAAGGGAGTTTGTGTTAAATATTGCATCATGACCACACAGGTAGTGTATCAGTGAAGTGAATTTCCTTTTTAGTAAGTAGGATATTTTCAGTGTCATATCACTAGGATAAGAAAAATACCTTTAAGTAGAGATGATCCCAGTTTAATAAGGGCTACAGCTTTTTAAATTTCCTATCTACTAATCTTATCTGAGACCAAAGCAGAGTCATCTAAGAAAAACTGTAGCCATATTAACTAAAAAACACCATGTGGAAGAAATAAGGCCCAGTCAGAATCATATGGGGCATGCTAGCCATAGGCTCTTCCCAAGAATGCACTGCATTTGGAAGCCTTTCACAGTTTGTGACAGATTTGCCTGGGAGCTCTGGACTGTTTCTTCAGCCAGTTCAATCCCTCTCAGAGTGACATCTGATACTCTCAACCATTCTCAATCCGACTTAGCCACTCACCCTTATATTTCACATTCCGGAAGTGCCTGAAGATTTTTTCATAGGATGGGTTGAAGGGTCCAATCTGCAATGATCACATTATCAACAGCTGTGCAAATGACCAGTCTGAATATAGGTCTGTGCTTCTTCCCTGTCCTAGGGCAAGTGCCTCCACCTTCCAGATATTCAAGTACTAGAATGGCATAAGTATTTTATAACTGAAAACATTCCCTCTGTCCTTAGAGCCATGATAACATTCCTGCTCCAGGGCTATTAGAGCTGCTGTGTTGTATTGCTGACTTTACAACTGCAGTGCAGAACTTTTGTGTGCACTGGCCCTATTGCCCTTGCCTGCTCAGAGTGCTATGCAAATGAAGAGAACCCCTTTCCTCTGAGAGCATTGCTGCCAGGCTTCTCAGATCATCTCCTGGTTTCCAGTCAAAACCACACTTTTCCACCCACAAACGTTTTTAATCTGCTGCTCCTCACAGTCCAGGGAGGTAAAGAATGACACTGTTGAGTACCACAGGGCCACAACTCAACTATCTGGCAAAGACTGTAACTCATCTATCACACAAGACTGTTTTTCAAATGCTACCAGCAGCTTTTCCATCTAATAATCAATGCCTTTTTTATTAATTCTTCAGAGCTGGTGCTTAGCAACTCCTCTGACAACCAAACATAATAAACTGGTGTCCTTACATTAACTGTAACAGCCACCAGCTGTCTGAAAGGATTTCCAAGACCTAATCTCCATTGTTCACTAATTTGATTTTCGAACATCATTGTGTTATGTTCGGGTCACAGTTTTGGAGACAGGCACAGGACTGAACACATGTGATAACAGCCAAGATTTATTGATGTTTGCCCTCCTTTACAGGGGGTTCAAAATTCCCATGCTGGATTGGTCAGAGTCTCAGCACCACCCAGCTCCCTGGCCAATGACACATCTGTGTGCAGGATTGAATGAGATTGGCTGGGGTCCCTGTTTGAGTTCCAATCCAACCTATCATTATCATACCCAGGAACTCGTTTACTTCTACTCTTTATCTAGCTAGGCTAGTCCAGTTGGGTTTGGTTATGGCCCAATTTATCTGTGCAGCTTCAGACCAGCTACAGCTGTCACACCCTTGCTTAGAAATAACCAGAATCCCAGTATTATTCCCTAGCGTAATATACAATACTCTGACACTTTTCACAGCTACAACTTCCAAATGAACTGAAATTTAACACAAAATTACTGTCAGAATCTTAGAGATGTTAGGAAGTGAGCTTGGGTAATATTAATGAGAGCTTTGTTTGCTAACAGAAACATTTTACTTTTTGATAGAAACATGGAAACTTGTGGGTTTGGTTTGTTATGCTGCAGAAAATCCTCACATTTAAAAATAAGCTTTACTGTTATCTTATTGAGGAGTTTTAATCCTCAAGAAAAAGAAGAATGTGCAAGCTACTATTTTTTTTCTTTTTGTTTAAGATTAATATTATCTTCATAAGTGAGACTTAAGAGAGGAAAATTGGAAAGCTGTCCTGACATCTTAAAATGTCACTGAATGTACTTATTTTCTGTAATCTATGATTCAAAGAATCAAAACTGTTTCATGCTACAGTAGGCAGCTTTAAGTAAATGAGCTTGAAATTCATTGAGTTGCATCTTGTTTGATAAACACTACCAGTCATTAGTTTTTAAGTGAATGCAAAAATGGATTTAACATAGCTGAAGTTAATTTGCTAAAATACATGAGGAAATACTCAGAATTCCTCTTTTTGTAATATTTGCTCCTGGTGTGGTATGTGCTGCTAGAATCTAACCCTTTTTTGGGTTTTTGGTTTTTTAGGGTTTTTTTATGAAAGAGGAAAGGAAGAACCTTTATTCAGCTACTGTGTTGTTAATAATACAGGGTAAGTAATTTTGTACATTAAGGGTCTCTCATAACTGAATGACTGAAAGTATAATTCTAAACAAACAGAAAAAAAAAGATTCTGCATCCTACCTCGAGGAGAACAGCCAAAACAGCCAGTCCATCTGCTTTGTCCATTGCTGCTGTTATATCTGGGTATTTCTCAGAGTTGTAATGTACAATATGCAGCTACAAAGGAGAAGATACTTGGTTACAAGAACATCTCATGTTCACATTCATACTTCATAGTTAAAAAGGACCATGCAGTCACCTTCAGGATAAGACAATGCAGGCGGGTCCTTCAGTGACTTCTGGGTGCAGCGCTAAGATACTTTTTTAGAGAAAGGCAGAAGGTCCTGGGACTCAGCCCTGCTGTAGCTGTGTTACACACAGCCCACACACCCTCCTATAATGAGGATTCATGACTTCAGCTTCAAGGCATCCTGACTGGAGTACTAATAATTTTTTTCTGAAAAAAACCCCACCTCAGCACTCCAATATTTGGAATGCAAACCCCAGTGTTACATATAACTAGAGAAAAAATGGATTCCTAAAGTGCTGTTATGCAAGCAAATTATTCTGACTAATTTTTATTTAATAATTTTAAGGTAAAATCTGATTGGTACTGCTTATCAAAATCTGTTCCCAAATCCATAATTTAGAAATTAGAAAAGATAAACAGTTTGTCACTGTACAGATGGAGGTGAGTAAAGGTAAAACAGCAGCAGTGTCATGCAGCTGAAAGTTACCTCAAGTGACCTGGTGCCAGTTCTGAGTTTAGAATCTAAATTCCAGCTCCCTGACTTAGCATATCCGAATCCATCTATTTTTTGGGTGCACAACCCATTTTTTAGTATATCTCCAGATCATAAATACTTGGCTTATGTCAAGAACCTTAGAACCTCACAGCCTTTTACAGTCATTTACCCAAGAGACACATCCCACTTTGAAACAATGGGACCTGCCCAACCTTCTTTGCTTCTTTCCCTGATCTGATCTGGCCTGCCTTACCTCTGCTGCAAAATGCTTCCCACTGACAGTGTGCTCAGAGCCTTCAGACTTGTTTCGGTTTCCCCAGTGCAGGTGAAGTTGAGAAGCAGTGTATTCAAATGGGAGGTTTCTGATGGACATAGCAGGTGACAGATACATTTTCACTGTAAGCAGACCAAAACCAGATAGGAACAAATGATACTACAGATCTCAAGAACAGGGCAAAAAAATACAATCTCTAAGAATATTATATATAGAGCATGAAAAAAAAAAGGTTCTGAACTCAATTCCATCTCAGTCTGTGGTAGGAATTAAACACTTCTGTTCTCTTTAAGCCTTTCTTGGTAGATGAGGATTTAGAACATCTAGAACATACCCATTTATATTTTCCTCAATACATGAATTGAAGGTGACAGTTGTTGCTAGTGGGAATCTTTCTTCTCTCTGAAGGATATGAATTTATCTCAGAGATATGTCAAAGCAAAATTTAGGCTTATGTACCTTATTTCAATCCTCTTATAATGGTTGAAAATGGCTGAATAAATTAATATTTCTCATAGTAATTTGTATCTCCTGTTATATTGAACTCTGCTGCCTCTTAATCTTCTTCTAGGGGAACATGACAAAACCAAATAAACTCCCTCCTTTCCTTGCTACTCTCCAAACCCAGAACACTGATGTCGAGTGACAAGATAATCCCAGGCCTTAAAAATGAGCATTTCCTCTCTTGGAAAGAGGAATGTGCTGGAGGGAAACCTTTGTATGCATGACCCTCCCTTCTGCTCACTAAGGCTCTCTGGTGGGGAAGGCAGGCTGGCTTGTTGGGGTTTTTTTTGGTGTAGAAATTACAGTAGTAATTCTCAATCCACCAGAAACTTCTCAGTTGTTCACTTGATGCATTTGGTACTTCATAAAGTAATGGCTTATGTCAAGATGGATTTCTTTGCAATTTATCTGTATTATTTTCCAGAATTAATACAATTTATTTCTGGACTGTCCTGGACATGTTTTTCAGGAGAAACAAGGCTCAAAACCATAGTGAAATAACAATTTTGATTCTATATATTTTTAGGCTCCTACTGAAGAGGGTTTTTTTGAGCTTTGCTGTTTTCAGTCTAGCTGAAGTAGGTAATTGTACCTGGCTGGTGAAGAACATAAATTATATATAGAAATTACTTGACAGCACAATACTAAGCATTCTACTGGTTTTCTATTGCTGAAAGAGAAGGTAGCAGCAGATGGTATAATGGTCAGTCCAACAGAGGCTAATTTTTTGTTACTCAGAGTTACATTAATTTGTATCTAAGTGAGGTTTCTAGAGTAGGATGCATCTCTGCTGCTTTCCAGGAGGGCACTGACCTTGGAAATGAATTCCCATTTTCTTGAGATGGTTATGTTTTTGTCTCGGCTTTCTTTAGGAAATAAAACTTCGTATTTTAAGGGTGAGATCTGACAGTAGTAGTGACTTAGGTTCTCCAAGGAATTTGCTTTTACCTGTGTGACAGTTTTGGGAGGTACAGGCTCTCAGTGCTGTTTTTTTGGCTCCTTCTGCACTCTGGCACCCTTAAAGTACACAATGACAATATTTCCTTCTCTATCTATTGCCTGTCACTTACATCAGCCCAATGCATTCAACTGTGACAGTCCAGTCTTTCACTCAGGACCGAAAAGGACTTTAGGAAAAGAAGGTTCATAAGGAAAGGATGTTTCAGCCATTCGTAGTCTAAAGCAACCTTGTTTTAAAGGAGAAATTGATCAAGAGGAATCTGCCTCCCAAGAGGTTGGCCCTTACTGAAGAATAGGCTTATGATGTTCAATTAAGCAGGTCAACTTCACTGAAAGAATGATTAAAAAAGAGATTTTTGCATGTTGGTCAACTCATAACCAAGCATGTGAGAGCAGAGGCTATTATACGATGCAGGTTATTTTGATACTTATGCAATAAAGGAGGATACAAAGAAGGAGGGGTTTATAACTGTTCTATGTCTTCAAGTGTTTTAGGAAGGAAATGAAAAATTGTGGGACTGACTCACTGGTATTGTGTATTGTGTCATTATAGGAGACCTTTATGAGACAGCATTGTCTCTGCCTTTACCTACTGTACTGACCCTGATTTAGTGCTACTTTGGGGAGGGCCTGTTTGTACACTATTTCTAATTATTTTTCTGTCATCTTACTTATCACTACCTATCACTGTCTATCTTACCTTACTCTAAACAAAAGAACAGAATGGTGCTCCTACATTTTTTTCCTCTTCCCCATGCCCCCATGTAATTCAGTTGAGCTGCTTTGAGGAATGGAAGAGACCCATTGCCCACATCTTATCTGTTAAACTCTTTTTAGCAGAATCACAAATTCTGATTCTGTTTCTGCACACCACAACCAAAGTAATTAGAAAACCTTGGGCATTTATTCTGACATGCTTAGAGTTTATTTTCCATTTCTCTATTTAAAATTTGACTTACTGGGGATCCATTTGTACTTAGTACATTCCCAGGTTTCTCAAGCCTGTTCTGTAGATGTAGGTATGCTGATGTGAAGGCTTTCTTATCTGATTAGCAGCTTAATTTTATCTAATAATCAAAGTAGTCCACCCATGAAGTAAAAAATCATTGAGTTCCTGCAACTTTTTTTTTTTACCATTCCTTGCTGTCTGTGAGCTCCCTTACCTGAATGGCCATTATTGATCAATGTAAACTGGTCAGTGGAGGGTACGTTATAGCCTATGAATTCTAAAGGCAAGAGATTAGAATCATACTGGAGAATATCTTTGTGGAAATCAATTGGTGATTGGAATACTCCTCCACAAAATGGGTATTTCTTTGGCCAGGCCTTCTCTCCATCAGGACCTGTGTGAATTAACAGAGACACGTTAGTCAAACTTTTATTAAGCAATTAACATAGAAATTCTCCTGTGTCAGCCTTCACAGAAAATATGGAAAAGAAGCCTTTTCTGAATTATTAAGACCTTTTTTTTTTTTTTTTAAAGGACCTCATTAAAGCAGAGGTAATGAATGATACTGTTTTTCTGAGGGTTCGTGACCAAGAGACAGGTCTGATTATATCAGACCCTCAGACTTTTCCTTACTGTACAAACTGCCTAATAATACAAGCTATCTAACAGGATTGCATAACCCACAGTGAAAAGCTAACTTGCAAAAACGGGAGATGTTATGGTAATTTGATTCACAATACTTTGCTCAAACTCTGGTGAAGCTTTTCTTCATCACAGCCTTTTGCCTGAGGTAAGATCTGCAAAGAATAGATAATATCAAGAGAATTTTAATTGTGCCTTTGATTTAATTACACACTAACAGCTAGCAGCTGTTTGCAAACCATAAGATGAGATGATTTGGATTAAAATATCAGAAGAGGTACTTGCATCTTGTGTTTATCCTTGTCTCTGGACATTCATTATGATTCTTTCCAAGGTAGGAAGGTCCTTAGGGATCATCCAGCCTGACCTCTGTAACACAGGACACTGGGCCTCCCTGGATCAATTTCTACTTCCATGAGGCCTTTTCTTTGGGAACGGAATAAACATCTATTCTTCCTTTAGGCATTGCAGATAAAAGATACTTCATTAGTGCCCAATGGATAATTACTGTCCTTGGCAGCTTGCTTTTCACTGTAAGCCTGCTGTTCCCATACTTTTGTTCCTCATTGAAGTACTTACAATATAGAGGATATAGTTTCTCACCTTCTCTTAAACTACATAGATAGAGTCCCTTGAGTCTTTGATTAGAAGGCTTCGTTTCCAAAACTATAATATTCTCAGTGACTTCTTTGAAGATCAGGTCATCAGTGGCAGAGCAAATTCAGATATTTTCTGAAGGAAATGAATCACTTTATTTACATGAAAGACAGTTGCCAAGTAAATGGATAGGGGGGGGTGAATCTGACCTAGACATAGTGCATGTGACAGAATCAACAAGATCAATTTTGGTGCCTAATGACAGACTTACTTTCTTCGTAAAGCTGTTTAAGATTATTCAAGACAGGTTAGCAGGTGACACTTTGTAGTGTGGATATTCAGACTCAATTAGCACTTTTCTGTATAAACCGACCTTACTGTTGTTGTGACTTAAATTTTTGACTCCTGTTCACTGACAATCACATCAATTTATTTCTTCTTACATCTTTGATACTACCTGAAAGTTGCTGAAATTCTTTCAAAAAGCAAATAAATGTTATGCTGACATTACAGAAGCCTCTTCTCTGCCTATTTTTGGGAAATAAATACATCCAGAGGAGCATGAATTCCATACTATGGAATGCATACTAAAGAATATTTCCCAGGAAAATATGCATTAGGACCAAGAAATGACAGTTTCTTAGGTTCAAACTTGCCTTGCAAGACAATGATATTGAAATTTAACACTTTACAAAGAGCTAAGATTACAGCAAATTACAGAAAATTGGTGAGAAGCCTTTATTGCAAAAAAGACTTCAATAATTTAAAAGGGTTTGATAAGGTAGTGAGTTTTCAAAAAGATTTTGATATATTACAAATCATAGCATTGGAGACCGGATAATTAAATAGGTGATTGGTGTATAAAATAGAAATCTAGTCCCAGCCAGGGAGTCATGAAGTATGAATCATTTTTTCAGTACTGTGTTTGGGTGACTTGAATGTCTGGAAGAGTTGGCAGCAGAATATGGGAACTTCATACCTACGTTGCCAGTTTAGAAGGAAAAAAATTTGTCTTTTCTATAAAATGATGTAGTTGTCACAGTCTTTATGTACCTTTACTAGCAATTATCCTTTTTTTGACATAAATCTGCAACTCCACTCACAGGCCTTTAAGCTAAAGAATGTTTTGCTTGTTTCTCATTCCTTCTCAATTAAACCCAACAGAACCAAGCAAGACTTATCTTTTGGTACAAATCCAGTTTTTATAGAAATTCTGTCTTTTGCCACATAGTCTTTCTACTTTTAGTGCCTCAAAACTCCTGTCTCAAAGAGCTGAGCTCACTGCAGCTTAGTTTTGCATGTGAAATTGAGGTGTCCAAGGTAGATAAGCCACACAGCTGGAAGGCATTTCTCAGCTAGGTCTGCTGAAAATGAATGATTGATTGTGAACCAGATTTTCCTTTTTTTGTTCCAGTACACTCATATAAATTCAGTGGAAATCACATTGTGTTTACAAAGGCTATGATCACCACTCAATAAAGAACAGCATGTGCATGTAAGATTGGCCTGTGCTACAAGTCCCAAAAGATATTAAGATAAGAAGTATTGCAAAATCATCTTCAAAGTTAATTTCCTTTTTGTGTGACACATTTGTGACCTGGGCATTTCAGAAGTTTGGTGCAGTGAGGATCCCATCAGAGCACTCGTGCCATGGATCTGTTCTACCCCCTCAACACTACAATACAGTTGTTGGAGTGAGCATATTAAGGTAAGGAGCTGCTGGTGTCAGTGGAAGTAGGACTGTTCCTGCTACCATTGCTCCCAGTGCTGCCAAGATCCTGCCCTAGGCAGTGCAAATTCGAGGTGCTCAAATCCAGCTTGTGGACTGCTTTGCTTGACACAAGTTTGCAGCACCATGTTCCCTTACCACACTGAAAATATCCTTGAGCCTGACTGTGTCCTCACAGCTTTTTCATAAAAGATGTCTGTAAATTAAGCAGGAATAATTCTCTGGAGTGTCTGGCTGCCCAATGCCCAGTGAGCTGAACAAAACCTCCTCCACAGCAAGGCTGTATGTGTCCATCATACCATCTCCTCTGACAGTTTTGTGCTTTCCAGCCAGCCCCACAGCACTGGTGCTGCTGCGCAATGCAGTACAGACTTCATCAACAGTGGTGTCTGTTCCCAGGAGTATACATTGGCCCCTCTAAAATAAGGAGAAAACAGCCTTGTGAGACACCAGTGGTACCAAGAGACTGTTGCTCTGATGACCAGCTAATATTCATGTTGCTCCAGCTTCTCACAGTCTGTGCAAGTTCTCTTGATCCGAAGTAAAGTAATGTAGTAAGATGCATTGGGTCAGTAACACAGGGAATGCCTGTGGTATTTTTGCAGCCAGGCAGAACATTTGCCCTGTTTTCAGCCAGCTGGAAGCTGTAAAGCTGCTGTTTGCCCAGGGATGAGGGGGTGGTGAAGGCTGAGTCTAGGCTCCCTGCCATAGTGACATGACCATGTAGTTTCCATTTTTCTCAGTGCTCAGTAATACCATTCTGTGCACACAGAGCCCATATATGTGTATCTTCCACGCATATGTCCAGAGGGAAGCTTGTGAGATAGAGGAATTGCCAAGGGCTGTAGCTGTCACTGTTACTGCATTCAAGTGCTGTATGAGAAATCTGGGGCATGTTCTAGTGTGTTCACTGAAGCTGGCATTTCTGAAGGGGAAGTGGAATGGTCTTAGCACAGGTTCTCAGGATCTCACTGGAGTATTAGGCAACAGCAGAATAAAAGAGTTTTTAAGTACAATTAGCCAGATATCTGTTACCAACAGTTCTTGTGTCTGGATTGCAGCATGTAGTTGTCTCTCCACATGCTAAAGTACATTAATAATTCTGCTTGCACTACTACTGCTAAAGCAGTTTAGCAGTTAATATTTAATTTTTCTGTTAGCACTATTACCTTAAACTTGTCTGAAAAGCTAGTTTTCTCCATTGTAGCTGCTTGTCCACCTGGAGGGATCATTCTGGTTCTCTGATTTCATTCCAGCCCACTTACACTACAGAAAAAGAGCCAGAATCCAAAGAACTGAAACCTAACATCCACTTACACCAGTTTTTTTCTGGAGCAGAAGACTTCAGCCTGCACCTCACAGCCACACAGCAGCATCTCCAGAAACTGTCTACATATGCTGCCCTGAGCTGTAGGGCATTAGAACCACTCTTTTAGTTCTTTAACTGAAAACACTTTCCTTATACACTCGATCTGCTTTGTCTATCTTACAGAAGTTGGATCTGCCCTTCAGAGAATACAAAGCAAACCTGTGTCACCAAGGGTGGAGGGCTCAGGCCTCACTGCTCTGTGGTGTTTCTTCCAGACACTTTTTCTTGGGCTATGTACAAGGGTAGTGAAAACAGGAAGAACAAATAGCATTGCTGCAGCTTGGCCAAGGAAGAAGCAAACAGAGGCAAAGTTTAGCCTTTATATTTGATGTATCTAATGCAGTAGTTTTGATTATAAGCAAGGCAAACTCAAATTTCTTCGGAAAGCCTGTGCTGACTAGATAAGGCCTGATCATATGCGGTGTCATCTTGCTTTGCTGCTGTGGCCCTGAGGTACTAACACTGCATCAACATTCAGTTTTACATATTGTAAAACACATAAAATACTCAACAAATAGAAATATCTGACAATGAGCACTCAGATTTCTCTTCCACCCTTAATCTTGTACCTTGACCCTCACCTTGATATCAGTCTGCACTATGGTTATAATGGCTTGATTTCCTTTCCATTCCTATTGACTTAATTTCAGTGAGAGGCACTGCAAGGTGTTTCAGGGACAAAGGTAAACAGTGGAAGATTTAGGATGCCATAAGGAACCAGGATCAGTAGAAGAGTATGGAGGTGCTCTTTCCTGGCTTAGCACAGTCTCTCTAATAGCTGTATTTCTCTGTGGGTATCAACGCTCTGCCTCTGCTTTCCTGAACTATTCTGTACAAGTTCAGTTGCCATTTCAGTTTTTTGAAGTTGCTTTAAATATTTGCTTTTATATGTTTTTCTAGATATGTTTTGAAATCAGTAATTGACAGAAAAAGATAATCTGTTTTGTGAACCTTCTCTCTATCCTCCATACACTCAGAATGTAGAAATGAGACTGAAGTACAGAAGAGCTTAACAGGAACTGATGAAGTTGGGCACTGAGAATAACACACTTTGAATCAACACTAGTACCCAAATTCCTATGAAGGGAGAAGTAACTAATTTAAACAAGGACTACCCTGGGAAGGTAGGGCAAAACTTCTGCTTTCATGGTAGGAAAAAAGTCTTGTTTTCCTTATTACCCTGCAGGGTTAGATTTATCTGATTGCTGCTGTCAAAGTGGAGAACCCAGGCCCTTATTAAAGCTGTGCCAAGCTTTTTCCCTCCTGGGAATGTGAGGTCTATGTATGGACACTGGCAGACAGATATGCAGCTGACAGTTCTGCTTATATGAAGCGAGTCAGGTAAAATGGAGCACAGCCAAAGGGAGGAGTTCCTAGCAGCAAGTTCAGTCTCAGAGGTTCTTTGTGCTGTCTTGGAGCAGCACCAAAACTTAAGAACAAGCTTTTTTTTCTGAGATTCTCCCTACTGCCTACTTCTGTGTGGTATTTAGCATGTAAAATGCTACTCTGAATGAGGAAATACCTGGCTAAAGGACTCAATCAATTAAAAGAAAAATGCTAATTATTCTTTTCCTGAGCAGCCACCAGGTCCTTGTGAGTTAGTTGATGACTAAAAGGATTAGTTACAAATTAGCACTGCATTCCTGAAGATGTTTTCTCCTGCTTTGTCACTGCAGGGATCTTCAGGGACCTGAGCCTCTAGTAACAGAATACAGGTGACTTGCTGAACTCTGATCCTACTTGAAAAAGAAGATTCGTATGGGTAGGGAGAGAATGCTCTTTGCAGAACAAGACTGGTATGTGCTGCTGACTTGTGACTGCTGAGGAAACAGAAGGCATTGGGAACCCTCTGCAGTTGTAGGTCCAGCTTTAGTCTGCTGAAACTCCTGTCATTCCACAAGGAAATTTAGAGCTCAGTAACTGATTCTCAGTCACCTAGATATGAAACCTGATGGATGAATAACAGATTTCAAGAAAATTGACCAGATTCAAACCTGAGTAAGGATTGTGATCCCAGTAAGTACTCACCAGAATATATTTGGCAGGTTGTTCTTAAAGTACAGAAGACAGACATAACTTTGTATGTATGAATTAGTACTTACCAATATAAGACCACTTGGACCCTGTTTAAAGACAAAGGAAATATTAGTGTATTTGAAATTGATCTTCCTCTGAAAAGAAACAAATTGCTACTTAAACCCATGTATTGAATGTTGCGATACTTTTGTCTTTCTAGTCTCTGCTGTTGAGCAAAACATAGCAAAATATAGACACTTTCAAACTTTTTGACACTATGAACCTTTCTCACTCAAATTGTAACTATAATTATCCCTGTCATCCTGCCCATAGGGATGAGTTTCTTGTGGTCACTTAAATCTTGGGGCATGCCTGTTCTCAGTACTTTTTTTTTTTTTTTTAATTGTAATATCCACAGACTTTGTCTGTACATATACCCCTGGGATTTTTCTCTGGTTAGGAAGCTAAGAAATGAAAGTGGAATGCAACTACATTTACATTGTACTCCTATTGGAATATAAGTGGAATGTAACTACAATTACATTGTACTCCTGTTGAGGAGTTTGACAAATATCAGTAGATTGCCAGTTGCTACACTGAGAAATTATGGACAGAAATGAATAGATGGACTTTGAAAAAAAGGAATATGACATATGAACCCATATAACTCAGAGAATCCCAGGGAGTGTTCAAATGATCAATACTCATTCACTGCTTAAAGAACTGAACTTGGAACAGTATCTTTGCATGGTTTTGGAAATGTCTTGACTTATTAAATGCTCTTTTTAATAATTTTTCCTGGTCCTGAAACTACTTAAAATCACTCAACTTGCAACTTAGAGGTGCTCATCTTAACAGACCTGAACAGTTTGGGTTATCAAGCTAATGCTGATTTTTACTCTCTGCAAATTTAATTTTATTTCTGTTTAGAAAACAGTCCTGGAATACATATCTTGCAAAAACTCACTGTGTCTGCATGTGTGTCTGTATGCATGTGGGCAAATATTTATAATTACATGCACTTGTCTGCTTAATGCATGGTTCTTGGCAGCATTTCTTGTGCTCTGATGTGTGGTCACAGATGCAGCTCTTCCCTAAGAATGTTGCGTTGAAATGTTTGGGATTAATTTGTAGGGATGTGCAAACCAACTACACTTAGCTGTTTTGTATTGATACGTGCTGGGAATACGAAACTCTCTGCTTTCAGTTTGTTAGGACCAGTGCACCTCTTTCTTTTATATTGGAAGTTTCAAAACCAGGTCTGTGTAATCATCCTGGGTCAAGTCCTCAGGCTGCTCTTGGAGAAGAATTCATGTTTTATTTTTCAGGATGAGGAACCTTATTCTCCTCTTGCCTTCTCTCTGCAGGGGATTACCTCTTACTGGGATTTTTGTGGGTCCTTTGGTCATTCTGTAGACAAAACCTACATAAAGATAAAAATTACTCGCAGTAGGTTTTAGAAATACCCCAATTTTAGCAGGGTTTGAAGAAATACTGGCTTAACTACAATAGCTACCATGTTCATGCTCTTATTGGCCATTAAAATGTGTATGAGGTGTCAAAACTATGATTTTTATAATCTACAGCAACCTTAAAACAATCACTTTTAAGCATTTACAATATTTTGGTCAGTTATGCCACTTGATACAAAAGTAAGTGAAAGCTTCCAGTCTTTTTCAAAGTGAAGTATTCCTCAACCTGTGAGCATTTTGATGATCTGCAGTTCACTACCACTATGACTTTATGGTGAGCACAACCATAGAACTGCTGTAGGTAGGACTGAGGTACATTTATGCTCATTTCACCTTGGATTAGGAGATTAATCAATAACCAGATTGCAGAACCTTCTTGATTTTGTCTGCATGAACTCAGACAGCTGCCAACCTCAGACCCTGAGTAAAGTTGTTTTTATTCTGCCTGATAATGAAATGAGAGTCAGGCAGATTGTCACACAGTGTCAAATTGGAGGATTCACATCTAGAAGTGAACATTCAATGGCTCTTTGTCTGTGAACACCCTCTTGGCTCTTTGTTCCTGTTAGGATGAGTATTGATGAGTGACTAAGTTACATGCCCATACATAGCAGAGGAGGCTGCTGGAGCCAGTGTACCTGCATTTGACTGATCAACAGACAGGGAAAAGATACATTTCCAGCATCACTTGAGAGCTGTGAATGGTTGTAGGTGTGATAATCTACTTGGAAAGATGTCTGAGACAGGCAAATACTCTAGCTCTTGCCATTTCTTGGTACTAGGTTCCTGAGACAGGTACTCTCCAGAATTCCCTTCAGGATGTATCATATCTTTTCAACACATCCTCTCAATTCCAAACCTTCTGTATGGTCACAGAAAGCACCTGTAAAGCATCAAGCTTTATTTATTCTGTTGTTCTGGAAACCATCAAGCTCTAGGAACCTCTGTCCTTCAGGTGGAAGATTCTGCTATAGAATATAGCCATTTTTCAGAAGACATACGTGCAAAATAAGAAGATGACCTTAAAAGTTTGAATTCCATGCCTTTTTCTGCTCATGCAAAAAAAACCTGGTAAAATGTCTGTCCTGACAGAGCTGTGCATGAACCAATAGCTCTGGATTATGTTTGAACCTCCTGGATTTTTGTCCATGAATATACGTGCTGACTAACTGCTCTCACACAAAACTTTACAGCAATTCCCCGGTAATAACACAAGGTAGATTATAATTAGCTGGAAAAAGTGAAAATTTATTATAATCAGCTTGGACAGATGAACACCGACTCCTAAAAAGAGAGTGAGGAGTGCCAAACTCCTGAAACTAGTCTTGTTTCGATATAAGAAAATGACCTCTAGTGTATGGGGTGCTTTACAGGGGTTGCTTTTTTTCTCTCTGGTTTAAAAATAAACAGGCAAAGGGAAAGGTGTGATACTTCCACTAACTCTGAAAAAGCCAGTCTCTGCTTCATTTTATGAGAAATAAAAAGATCAAAAGCAAAGTATACTGAGCATGCAAGAAGTCTGTAATGCCTACTAAATCAGAGGACAAAATTCTCTTCCCTATATATGTCAGAATACCTATTCTGATAAATTGAAATAAGGATACTAACTCCAAACAACAGCAGACTGCAACAATATACAACTTTGAGCATGGTATTGAATAGTAATAATGAAAGGATGCCATTTTTCTGCATAAATAGCTGCCCTAAGGTAAAAGACACAATTAAACAGAAAGCTGAAAGACTTTACCATTCAACGGCGCTTGCATTGAGAGATGTATCTTTAGGAAGAAAATAAGCACTATAGCCACTGTGACTATACTGAAGCTCTTGGCTGACATCTCAAGGAAAGACTTATAATATTCCAGCAGTTCACAAGTTTTGCTGCACTGAAGAAATTCCCTTGTAGACATGTGGCAAATAGCAGAATGCACATATAAAGAGCTTCTGCTAATGAGTTACTGCCAGCCCTCTCCCCTTTTCTCTCTCCTTGCCGTTAGGACTGCTTTTTATAAAGCTCCTGAGACTCAACCCCAAACAAATTATGTAATCTGATCTGCCTCTATGTCACAACACCCTCAGAAAACTGATCATATCCTTCATTACCTCAGTTTTAGTGAGGTCCTCACTGGGCAGAATCCAGCACTTACAGAGGGAATTTAAACATGGAACTTCAGAAATTATTTAGCAGAGATAAAAATGCTTTAAAAGCTGTACTCCTATGGGGGCATACCACAATAGAGTTATTCTAGCCTGTTTCAGAGAGTCTCCCTCAGCCCCCATTTTTGGATCAGTTGGATGTAGCATAATGGCCCACTGTGAGGACTGGAGGGAAGGGAGGAGAAGTGAGGCTCTGTGTGGGACTGATAATAACTCAAAGGGACTATGGACACTTCCCACGAAAACCATCCAAATTCTCAGGAACACTTTTTTTTTTTTTTTTTTTTTTTTT
>VZUI01056798.1:0-35684 GCA_013401135.1 Cettia cetti | reverse complement strand
AGCTCCTACGTATTTGCAATTATTTAACTATAACATTTAACACAAATTACCTAAATTATTAATATCATCTATAACAGGTCCATAACAATATCTGTTGTGTAACAGAAAAAATGCGGCTTTCAGGAATTATAAGGGAACAGGAACTGTCTTTCTAGGCCTGTTGTTTAGCCAATCCAGTTTGCAAAGACCATGAGTCCTGAAACAGGAGGTACAAAACTGCAGTGATGACAGTTACACTTTTCATTTACTCAGAAGTATTTTCTAGTACCTTACAAATGTCAGGGATAATTTCAGTGCCTTTGAGAATTTCCAAAGTAAAGATCTTCTTGATGAAAGATAGAAGGGGAAACAAGCCAACTTTTTGCATGAATGCATTTTGAAATAATTGCAACTCTTTAGTCAGCAAATTTCAAGGATCTTGAAGAGAAAGATTTACTCTATAGAAATGAGGGGTTTATTCATGGTGTCATAGCAGGTCTTATCAGATCCAGGCAAAGAACATGCATTTGATTTCTAGCCTCTCTTGTACCTCATAGCATCACCTATCCAATTACAAAATATTTTAATATTTATTTAACTATTTAATAATGTAATAGTTGTTTTGAACCTTCATGGAAGATTATAAAAGCTTTCTTACCACAGAACACAGTATTTTGAAACTAAGCATCAGTAATTAGGTGTAGTGGCTGAATGCCAGGCCACTCTGTCACTCAGCTCCATAGCTGGACAGGGAAAAGTTAATGAACAAAAAGTCAATGAGTTAAGGACAGGGAGAAATCACAAACCAAATTCCATGTCAGGAAAAACAAGACAATCTGGGGCTATTAAATGAATTTATTACTAACAAAATCAGAGTAGGATAATGAAAAGTAAAATCAAATCCTAAAAACATCTTCCTCCTGTGTCTGCCTTTTTCTTGTGCTCTTCTTCCTTCCTCCCAGAGATACAGGATGATAATGAATCAGGCTAATGGCCAGTTCATCACACATTATTCCTACCACTGCTCATGGAGAGAAGTCTGGTCCAACACTGGGTCCCTCCCTGTCTCCCACAGGAGACAGCTATCTATGAACTTCTTCAATGTGAACTCATCCCACGGGCAATAAGAGTTCCCCACGAACTGCTGTAATGTGTGTCACTCTTCCACAGGGTACAGTCCTTCAGGCACAGCCTGCTGGGCCTGGCTTGGAGCCAGCTGGAATTGGCTCTGCTGGAAGCTTCCAGCAGCTTCTCACAGAAGCCACCCCTGTAGAACCCACTACAAAAACCCAGTCACACAAACCCCATACAACATGATTATCAGCTGCACATAACTGTAGAAGGCAGCAGCAATCTTGCATTTTGCAAATCTATCATTAGTCTTTATCTTTTCTTTACAATACCAAAAGGAGCCCTGATACTGTGAAATGTGCCAGACAGCATCCACCACAACCCAGTGCCTTTAGAGAAAGTGTTATCAATTAGATATACATTCCAATTGTCACAGCTACGCAATTTCTCAGACTAAAGGGATTCTGAGTGATTTCATGGTACAAGAAAAAGACAGTTAATGTAACACAGAAAACTTACACTGTCATTTGAGGTGTCACATAGCAATTGAAAAGATTTTACTGTCCACTTGAAAAAGTAAGAATAATCACAGAAGGGTTTCAGTGAAACAAAGATATGTATGCCTCAGCATACAAAGGACTGGGGTTTTGTACAGAAAAAAAATCTTTGGGTCCATATATTCAGGTTTACTGCAAGCAGAACCCTAGGAACAGTAGTGCTTGGATTTAAATTGGATTTTGGAGGGATTTTTTTCCTGTGGCAGACCGTCAGAAATCCCGCTGACTGTCCAATTTACAAGAAACAGATGATGTCATTTTGATAACAGTCCCTTCTAGGTTCACATACCCAAGTTTTCAGAGACAAATTCAGACTTTCTGCTTTATGTGAAACATCCAAAAAAGGTCAAGATCCCAAAGAAGAGAAAAAGAAAGACAGGAAATGAAAGTACAGTACTTATCAACTTTGCATTTTAACACTAAGCTATGTGAATGTCTGTGTGTATATTCTGTTGTGTTCAGGAAAATACAGCATATATTCTTGAGATCTATAGGCATGAACAATAGGGCTCAAAATCACATCAACAAGAAAAATGTTGCAATTGTAGTAAACTATTTATTTATTTTAAAACATTATTACATTGCTAGAATATTATTTCAAAATAAAAGCCATAATATATTCATTCAAAACTAGGCTGTTAAGCATATATATTTAAACTCTAATTTTCATACACACAGTGAAAGAAATTTATATTTTACAAGTAGCTGGTTTTAGTAGACTTTATGAAAAACATGTTTAAAAATACTACTAAAATCTGTCTCTTTAAATATACAAAATATCCTTGCTGTGCTGAAGATACCTGTCTTAAAAGCCAAAAATATGTAAGTCAATAGCTGAGTCCACATCAAATCCTACTGAAAACAGTAGTGACATAAAAATGTAAAAGCACTGCACAAAGTACAGCCTTTTTGGTCTCAGTACTGTACAAATCTAGTTTTGTTTTAAAAATGTTTTATAAAAACTGCATTTTTTGAACTTCACATTCTTTCCTGTGTGCAGAAAAAAGTGAGCCACTGGCATTATCTCTGTTTACTAAAATATCTTCTTCTCAGAATTGTGAATCAAAGAATTCAAAGGGAATTTTACCACTTATTTCAAAGAGAGCAGGACTGGGACTTTTCTTCAGCATATCATTTAACAATCTCTCTTGGTTTCCCCTTGGCTTTATAAAATACTACAAATTCTTAAATATGTTAATTGATGAAATCAGAACTCAAGTATTTCAGATTACAAGGCTGGTGTATGGATTAGTTCACTGTAAAATGGAGTGCTCAATTAAATGAAACCCAATTGCAAATAAAGCTGCATGCTTTTTAATCAAGAACCCTCTCTCTTCTCTTGCTTCCTTTACAGTCCCTTTTGGCATTTCTTCTGGAATGAGCTTTTTAAGAAGGTGCGGTATCCTGGATCATCCACATATTCATTCTTAAAGCGGGAACTCAATACTCTCTGCCTTTTCTTCTCTCCCAAGATAATATCTGCTCCATAAAATGTGTCTTCAAATCTCATGTCAGAAGCTGTAGACTAAAACCAGACATTAATTACACATACATACATACAATTTTTATTTTTCCATATTTTGCATGTCCTATTCAGTATTAAATTATCTACATCTGTAGTGTTCCTTGGAAACATGTAACTAACACCTGTTGTTAGTCTGGATTTTATCCAGGGATCACACAGTCATGCTAATTCTAGGTGAGGAAACAGTGACGTGGAAGTGATGCAGCTGTTGGGCAGGTTTCATCCTAGCAGTATTATGTAATATTTACCACCTTGTGTTATTCAAGAAAGTTTTAAATGCAAGGTTCTATGTCATGGAAAAGAAACCTGGGCACTGCCTTATTGGCAAAGGATCAGGGTCACAGTTTGGTCACTTGTCATCAAATTTAAACCAGCTGGGAATCCCCACTAACAAAGCAGCGGAACAGCAAGCCGCCTGGGCAAAATCAGAGGCAAAGTATTTTGAACCAGCTTACACAGCTGGAGTCATGGAAGAATTCCCAAGATAAAGAAGAACATCACTTAGAAGGAATTGGTGTCTTTTTCTTCAATAGACAGAAGCAGGATAATCAGCTGTCTTTAACTTGCACTGTGTTCAGCACGAGAAGGAGAAGAAGGTGTCAGGCATGCCTTGAGGGCTAACCTATGTGTTTCTAGAATTTAAGGCACTAGTAGAAAATCATGCAGAGGTGTCAGCAATGGTTGTGGTTTTATTCAGCTGACCAAATTTAATATTTTTAATCTATGGTTAACTCCCTAATGAAGTTAATAAACAAACAAATAAATAAAAATATTGATTTCTAAAAAATCGATTATAAAAACAATAGTACAACCCCATTATTATTATTATTATCCTGAGAATGCAATAGTTTGCATTCTAAACAAAAAAATTGGCAATGGAATGCTTTTCAAGTATAATAAAAAAACCCATTGAATATAATCAGATGGTTCTTTTAACATTTTCCAAGATATAAATGTTCACTCTAGTCAGGACACTGAAAGATTTGTGCATTTATCCCAAATTCACTGACATAAAGCTTTCTTAACCCTGAGTGTTTGACCAGTGGACTCTGCATTAGAAAGAACTGTCTTGAGACAGGTAAAAAGAGTCATCTCCAAAAAATGTATGGAAGAACTTTCCCTTTTCAACCTCTGAGAGCTGTGCTCTCTGTGAGGTTCAACACTTTTCCATTTGGCCTCCATGTATAAAAATGTAGATGGTGGATGTTGTTTGAAATAGCAGGAAACTTAAAAAAAGTAGCAATTATTCAGTTTTAAAGCAAAGACTAGTGAAATGCTGGTAAGTCCTGCCAGCAACATTAGTAAGTTCTGATCAGTTACATTTTTTCTTAGAACCAGTTAATTGTCTTTTATTAAATCAAGGCTTTTAAAACCACAAAGCTCTGAGAAGCTGAATTTTTTTAAAGAAACTATACCTGTTATAAGCATACTGAAAGAACAGAATGTCTGTCAATTTAAATATTTACTAAATTGATCATTCCTGATCTGACAGATCAGACAAACACAATGTCCTGTTTAGGAGAGAATAATTATGTCTGACAACAGCATTTACCTGTACTGGAAAAACAACTAACCATCTCACTAGCAAATGGACACATCTCCTAACTGGGCTGATTTAGTCTCCCTTAATAGCACAGGCTTCACAAAACATGAATCCTTTTAAACTGAAAATCCAACATAAATCCAAGTATAGTGTTATTGGCCTCTTGAGCATATATACACACACACACACATATATATAAAGTATCAGCAAATACTCACTAAACGTGCTTTTACTCTCTTAGGAAGTTCTTCATCCAGTGTATATATTTCTTCCCTCTTCGTTACTATTTGAGAACCATCTTCAAACTCCAGCTAATTGAAAAAAAATTAGTATTTGAAAATAATAATTAAGGAAGTTCCTGAAAATGCAGGAGGTTCCTGGAAATGCTTTATCTGGAAATTCTTCCAGATAAAAATACATATGTAAGCAAAGAATACTTATGTACAGACATTTTGCTATCTGTTTTAGCACAAAATTAGGCTGAAACAAAAAAAATGCTATTTCTTAGGAACTGCAACACATACCTACATTGAAAATAATATCTAAGCAAAGAGACTTCAAAATCAGCACTGACACATATATAATGAAGTAAAATTTTTTGATTAGGAATGCTGAACAGTAAAAAGACAGACTATTATTTTGCAGGAGTGACGTGTCATTTTTATTTGTCTCTAATTTTTTACTTGCTTTTAATAAATAAAAAATTAATTTTAACATCCTGTGATTCAAGGTTGAGGAAGACCATGTCAAAAGAAAGTATGAGTGACAACTAAGGAAATACCAGTTAACAGAATTTTATTGAATCAGATGGAATTTCTTTTAAATGCTCTGTTCAGAAGATGAAAAGCTTTATCATGCTTAGGTTTAGATTTAATCCAATATGAACCCCGTTAGCAGAAAATGAGAAAGGAAATGTAACTAGGTGTGAGGAATGTTAAAATGCTGAGGCTTTGAAGCATTTAAGCTTTTTCAGTAGCTGCTGATTTTTTCCTCTATTTTAATATTTCATCTAACAGTTGTGAACTTCAGCTATTATCTGTGACTGCAGTTTAGGTCCCACAGAAACTATACTTTAAAGTTTGGTATAAAATTAGAAGTCCCATTTTACATGCTTAGGTGATTTAATGAGACTATGTGAATGACAACAGCACACGATTAGAAGAATAAGCACAAATACAAACATAGGAGAATACTGACTTATCAAAAGTGTTATTACAGATAAAACTGAAAAATCATGCATTTCAACTTGTAAATGGACTGGGCTTTTAGTTTCAAATTAAAAGCTTGTTATATCTGAGTATGTCCAATTAATATGTGAACAGCTGAAAAATCCATATATCCATTCTCAAAAGCCAGGATACAGACTATGATCTATTAACTTCTTTAAAAACAATTTTTCCACTGCAACTAATAGTGCTGCACAGATCTGGAATGCATTTAAAATGCAGAGAGCACACAAATGGATAACAAAGTCACAAGAGTCATCCTTACTACTCTCTGCTCCTGTTACTAACCCCATAAGCCTATTCTATTAGCAGTATGTTAGAGGAACTTAAAGGTCAATTTGCCTCAAGCTTGTTTAATTAAATGATGGCAATCCAGGATGCAGGAACAGTCTTTCTGTTTATTCCTGCTCCTTCCTGCACAATACATTTGGTAATGTTTTTGCATAACACAGTTGGTAATAATGTTTTTTTGCATCCCTGGTGAAAAAACTGGGTAGGAAATTCATTCTGACACTCCATGTGATAAGAAAATCTCTTCTTAATGGTTAGTATATTTGTTTTTACTCACAGTGTGCAGTAGGATGCAAATGCTTCATACCAGATAATCTGTCACAGTTGCAGTATGAAATACATTGCACATTTACAATGAAGAGTAAGTGGAAGTTCTTCAGGTATAATCCAGCATATCACACTGGAAATAACTTACCTACACTTGATAGTAAATACAACAGGAGCGTCTCTAAGACTTTCAATAGTATCATGATTCATGCAAAATATAAATCCACCATCTCTAATAGCTTTAATTCAAATTGCAGAGCCTACTCTTCAAATCATCAGTTTTATCAAGTAAGTTGTTTCCCTTGGATTCTTCTGCTGTGTCTGCATGATATGTTACTATCTTCATGAGATTTTTTTCTTTAATCATATATTAAAGGGAAAGCTGTTAAAAAGCAATTAATGGAGTGAATAGATAATTTAATAAACTCTAACTTAATTGTGAACCTCAATACCAGAAATCATCGTGAAATCAGTTGTAGATCACATTAATAATTTCACTTGAGCACCTGCTTCATTTGGCAGGTTTAGCTCTGCTTAGGGATTGTTGTAGGATACTGGCTGACAAATGTCACACTGTGTGACACAAATTCTGTGCATTGTGTCATACCTCCTGCACGCTCAAGTAGTGCCACATTTGGTACAAATAGCTGATGAACATAAGGAAAATTCACAGTTTTCCAACTATAACAGATTTGCTTTATGAGCTGTAAGAAATCACACAAAAAGACTGGGTAAGAGAATCTCAAAGGTGCAACACAGGTCACAACAGATGAAAATAAGCCTTTGTGTATGTATGAGTCCTGGGAGCTTTTAGACACTGTTTAGAAAGACCAGAGGAAGAACTACTAGTATGTGTTGCACCCTCTCTGACATAAACATTTTGTAATCTGTGGCCACAGGCAGCCTCCTCTCTTATCCTGCAGATGAAATACTTGCTTGTCTTTATAGTTCTATGTATTGCAATATGGGCAAATCTAATCTTTAAACTTTGTCATTTCCCCCCATGATAGGGGTTGTTAAAGGCAATTTACAGGAATTTATGCTTGTAATGCCGCAGAACTCTAAATCTTGCTGAGCCTCCATATGCTTATCCATTTTCCTTAAACAAAACTCCTTGTTCAAGAGGTCTAAGACAAAGTAGTTTGTTTTGACTATGTCAAATTCTTTCAAATATGAAAGACAACATTCATCTAATTAACCTCACAGTATTCCTCAGCTGTTCAATAGATTAAATGATTTGAAGATTTATGTTACTATAGAAAAATAATCTTCATACTTTATAAAGAACTTTCCACTTTCTCAATGTAATACAGCTGCTAAATATAATGGAAGAGGTAAGATTTAGAGACTAGCTCAAGGCTTTAGGCATTTGAGGACTTGAATTCGATTGCAAGTCATTGGCAAAGTGAGAAGGTCAATGCAGCAAGTAATTTAGCTTCTCTGTGCCTTAATTTATCTAGAGATAAAATAGTAAATTTGCCGTTTTGGTACAGTAATGTGAGGCCCCCTGATGAAAAGAGTTACATAAGTGAAAATGATTACATATATATGAAAGAAATGTATCTAGATTCTCATTCTTTCAGAAGTGCTATTATTTTTGTGATTGTTTTATTGCAGTTTCTACCATTCACTTGGGTACTCAAAGCTGCTGACTGATTTTTCTCAAAGGCAAGCCCACAAAAAACAGTAATTGTTACTTTGAAATCAGAAGTCAGCTTTTTAGCTTTGCCTTCACTGTTCAGTTCCCTTTTGCCTTTGCTGAGGATAAAATATTCCTTAGATGAATTAATTAAAAAATGCCTCAGATAAATGAGTGTTATGCTCTTCTTACTGTCCTCCCTTCCAACCTTTCATGAAATGCCTCAGATTCATTGTAGGCTCATACCAATTTTCAATTTTATGTCATTAATCGTATAATTAGCTGATATGAAATGGAAGTAAATAACCTGCAGAAAATAACAAATGTTATCTTTCAATCTTAATGTTCCACCTGTTTACCTGAGCTCTTAGAAAGCAAGTAATTTTCTTGATTTCATAAGACCAAGCGAAACCTCTCTCCTGAACAGTGCGCAGCACTTGCTACTGCGTTAGAAAGTTTTATATATTGGTTAAACGGTGGTAACAGTTACAATAAGAATTCACACTTCAGCCTTCTTCATCTTTGAAGGTGTGGCTG
This sequence comes from Cettia cetti, assembly GCA_013401135.1. Classification (NCBI taxonomy): domain Eukaryota; kingdom Metazoa; phylum Chordata; class Aves; order Passeriformes; family Sylviidae; genus Cettia; species Cettia cetti. Next base: position 27,049 of record VZUI01056798.1, on the reverse strand, counting down.
GCCACTCCAATGCCAGCGCCAAATGAGCGATTTACAATAAAGACATGTGAAAAGCAAGCACATGGTAAAAAACATAGATACTCACCTGATACATGTGAGCTGTATTTGTTCCCAGATACTTTGCACCATACAGTTTTCCATCAGGCCATTTCACCTGGACAACCTCTCCCTCTGCAGGTGGACCCAGCCTTAGGCAATCTCTGCTCTATTTACAAAGAAGGATGCATTCTCAAATCAGTGAGTGAGCCACTGCACTGAAATTACCAGTAAGATGACTTTATAACTTGCTAATTGCAGAAGATTTATTACCATACATGTCTCAAGTTTTATAATTCTGCTAATGAACTAATGCTAATGTTAGCCCTTATGAAAATGAAATACTGACCACAGAAACACTCTCTTTAGAGCTTGATGCTGCATTGGCAAGACAACATATGCATAAATCAGATAGCTATCAGCAACTGTGATACACTTCCACCAAAATTAAATTCTAAAACACATTGAAAATAAGGAACACTAAAGTGCAATTGCATATGCGCAATGGTTTCTCTTTTACATATCCAAGTAATTAATGTTTCGTTAACCACAGCACATTTTTTGCTGGATGCTATCTTTGCTGACTGAAACAGACGTGGATGAAACCATAAATGGTGAGAATGCCAGTGTGTTTTTTGCTTAGCTGATGGAGAAACACTAAAAGAATCCAAATGCTTACAAAATAAAATGAGGGGGGAAATACTGTTTTCTATAGGATATAAACCATTTTTGTTTCAATGGTTTGGCCAAATTTTTTGCCTGACTTGTTGAGCATGGCAGAGTATCAGTAGCTATAACATGTTCTTTTAATGGTTCCTTTTGTCCCGTATGTCTCAGTATGACCTAAATGAATAATTTTCAGAGCACGCCAACCACACACCCATAAAAGCAGCTGCTCACATGAGGAAATAAGACAAAGGACCAGAAAATTATGGGACACATCTGGGCTCACCAATTTTCTGTTCAAATCCTCACCCCAACAAAGGCATCTCTACTTCATAGTGACTACATCACTAGACCTGTCATGTAAATTAGTGCTAACTGAGTGTAATCGCCTGCGTGTGATAGGACTTAGTGACATTACTTGAGCTCACTCCTAAGCGGTCTACAGTGGGAAAAGATAAAGACAAGGACACAGGTATAAGGACTCAATGGCAAGGTCCTGCAGGACCTGGCACTATCTCAGGTTGCCACAATACTATTACTGTTTTCTTACATTTACATGGAGTAACTTAGAAAAACGTTTGTATTTTGAGTTGAACAATTCACTTCCAACAGAAGCCAATGATCATCATGGCAAAGAACTTAAAATGTGGGAGCAAAAATGCATTCCAGTGATCCTCACTTGGACATTATCTTGATGTATTATCATTCTAGCCAAATCCAACCTTTATAAACTGATTTTAATCACATGTGTCTTAATCCATGAGTTTGAGTCAACATGGGATAAAAGAAATTAAAGCTGGGTTTTCACAGAAACACTTTCCTGCATGACAATACTGTCTCTGTCACCCCTCAGGTGCTGTGCAAAGGCTTTAAAATATGCCCTCTGTGTTTGCCTGGCAAAGGTTGATGTGACAAACACAGGAAGATGTATCCCTTCAACAACACCATACACTTGGAGTAGGTGGAATTACTGTATTACCCTTCCAACTATTTTCAGGAGAGGCAGGAAGAAAGGGGAAGAATGGCTGCTGCTGTGGAATAACTATGATTTTGCAGGGGACAGGGATTACTAAATGCTATCATAGCTCTGCATATAAATTAAATTAGACTTATTGTATTCTTAGTTGCTCTCTCTTTAGTGATGACTGTCAAAATGGTTATTGTCATTATGATACTTCTTCTGCTATCTATTTATTGCAAAAGTACAAAAAGGAGTCTTGGCTAAATGTCTTGAAACAAACTTCTAAAATGCATCATAGAATGGAGTGAATTTCCTGAAAACAAACAATCCAACAACAATATCAAGCCTAACATTAATTTTCCAAGAACAAAAGCCCAGCATGAATTACTGCCTTTGCAACTTGCACAAGAAAAAACATCTTACAGACTCGAAGATAGCTAATGGAATTGCTCATTTGGAAAATTAGAGTCCTCATGCAAATAACTAGACATATAACAACCTCATTCTTCATGTATCATCACAGTGTCTTAGTCTATGGAAGAATATTTGGGAAACTGGTACTAGTTTTTATCAATTTCTACCATAGTTCCTACCTTTTATTTTCACAGGATCATAACTATTTGAGATTCTCTTTTTACTGCACAAATAATTCTTACAATTTTTTCTTGGGAATGATAAGACCTTTTCTTAGACTGACAGAATGGCAAAAATGCAACCTTACTTCTTCCAGTCATATAATGGAAAGTCAGACAGCATATAGTTGGTATAGCAATACTTCAACATCCCCATACCAGCTGTAAATAACATATAGTGTGGGCTCAATCTACATTCAGCTTATAAACCATGCACATTTCCTGTACAATTACATAATGTACTTCCTTCTTTACAGAAATTGACAAATCATGCCCATCTGTGCTGAAAATACAATTGACTTGCGTGTCCAGTTTCACGTTCCTGCTGTTGCACAGCTCAGAGCTCTAACTTCAACCATGACTAGCTATCTCTAAAGATACTTCAAGGCCTCCCCGGGCCATTATTCCAGCATTCAACAACCCTCACACTGAAAAGGTCTATACTTAAGTGAAGAAAAATCCTGTGTTGAGGAACTTCTTGTATTTCAGTTGGCACCTGTTGTCTTTCATCCTGCCACTCTGCATCACCAAGAAGTGTGTGGCTTCCACGTGTTTACACATTTGGATAAGATCCTTTTGACTACTGCTCTCCTGAACAGTCCTAGCCTTGTCAGTCCCCTCATATGACAGACGATTCAGTTTCTCCATCATTTTCATATCCTTTTACCATATTTGCTCTTCTATGTCCACACCCTTCTTATACAGGTAAGACCATAACTAAACACATTACTGCAGATATGGTCCCCCCAGTGTTAGGTTTACAGCCATTCAAAAAGACATTTTAAGAGCAAAATCTATAAATAATGTTAATACTATTCATCATTTATAATATTTATTTTAATATTTATTTATTATATTTATTATTTATAATATTAATTTTAACAATTACTTTTAATTTTTAATATAATAATAATTCTGAATTTTTTAAAATTTTCCATTAAAGGTAATACCTTCTGGGTTTAGAAACATTTATTTTGGAATTCTTTTTATACATGTGCTTTCATTATACCTTTTAAAATTTGAACCTGCTTTGCTTTTCTCATTATCCTACCTCACAGCAGAAAAAAGAGTAAATAATTCCAGTAGGCACTCAATCCACCACATTCATCTAAAATAAGTAAGCAATCTATTTGCAATAGAGGTTGGAAATACATGTTGGAGTACTGGGGTTGTCTTCTATGCTGTCATTAAGGAATTCACACAAACAGCACTGCAGATTAAGAAGACATTTTTCTATTTTTCTCCTGATATTCTGTTGTTTTTACCAGAGAGGTTGACTTGGTCCAGTTGCAGTGGCAGGCGATGGCTGACACAGACTAGGAACTGTGGAGCCACACTAAGAAAACAAAAGGAAGACTGCACCTGAAGCATGCATTAAAATCCAGGAACTTGAAATGTTGCAATATTCCCATAATTTTAATACAGCCAGATGTGGTGATGCATTTAAGTGGTTAAAATTTTTTTAATGGTTATAAGTTCTGTACCCCCCTGTTCTAGTTTCTGTACCCCTCTGTTTGTATTTTGAAGTTGGTTTATCCCTGAAGTTGTGCCCTCTCTCAAGTTGTCCATCTGTCCTCACCCCGTCCCTTTTTCCAGGCTATTCTCTGTCTTACCCATGGGCCAACCCCTACCTAAACCTCTCCTTGGAATTCCCTAAACCACAAGGGGTCCCATTGGGCCGTGTGACCCCTTCTCCTCCCCCCTGTCCTCCCCATTGGCTCCTAAATTGTGTCATTCCATGTTGAAATACCCCCACTCCCTTCCCCAATTGGTTGTATTCAGGTCTCCATACCTTGGTCCTCTCCTGTCAGTGGAGGAGTCAGTGTAACCCAGGATCTGGGCTCTTCTGCCTTGTTCCTTTGAGAGTTTGTTCTCCAAATAAACCCCCTGGATTACTCAAGCAGGAGAGTCTGCTCTTCCTTCTCACTTCCAGCCTGCCTGTGCCTGTTAGCCACCTCAGTGCCGTAGAGCGACAGCTCTAAGCCACTGCTCCCATCAGCCTGCTGGGGTAGTGTCCCTCTGGCACCAGTGCTGGGGTGGCAGAGAGCTAGCCCTAGACTCCAGCACAGTGTCACATCCACTGACACGCAAAGAAAATACCTTCAAATACATTCAAATGCTTTCCTAAATTAAGGCAGAGAGGTATAGATATTCTAGTCTAAGGTGAACTTACGAACTATTGAGGTTAACCTCCCAAGCTGTCAAAACCAGATATATCTTGGATGCCTACGATTTTATTTCGACAATGTTTCCCTGATTATTTGGTTACTAAATCAGCTATCTCAAACTCAATAGTTATTTTAAAAGTTGTAAGACTGTGAGAGCCTTTGACTTCTTTTAGATGTCACCCAGAGGAGCCAACTGAAAATAAATACCTACCCCTGAACCTCTCTATGGGCTTGCAGCAGCAGTGTTCCTTCCATTGTTTGTCCCCCCCTGATGAAACTGAATAGATACCAGTCTATGGGGCCGGTGATACGCAACCCAGAGTCCAGAGGGAACTGCCTGGTGCTTTTCCCAAGCTACTCTCTATCATATTTGAAAATTCAGAGCAGTCAGACAAAGTTCCTGGTGAATGTGAAAGGAAACACCACTCCTATTTTTAAAATGAGGAGAAAGTAGAGTCAGGAAAATGCAGACCTTTGAGCCTCACCTCTGTGCACCAGAAGATCATGGAGCAAACCCTCATGGAAGACATACTAAGGCACATGCAAGACAAGGAAATGATCCAAGGCAACCAGCATGGCTTCGCTAAGGGCAAATCATGCCTAACTGATCTAGAGGCCTTCTATGACGGTATCCTGGTTCTGGCCAGGAAAACGTTAATTTTTGCAGTAGCTAGGAGTGCCTGATATGGGGCCTGGAGGTTATTCTATACCACCTCATGTCATTGCTGGGCACAGGGAAATAGACTCTCTTCTGTGGAGAGTTCCTTGCAGTCAGTGCAGCACAGGAAGATGTCTGGTACTGTCTGTTGTCTGGGAGGGCACTGGTCATTGTAGCTCAAGAAGTTGTTTAAAAGTAGGAAAATGTGGCCCATGTGACATCTTTTAGGGGAGGTCTAAACGCAACAGTAGACAAATGTTTAAAACTGCTACAGAAAACAATAATATTCTAATAGACAACCACCAACAACACTTCTCCATTCAAATTAAGGGCCCATCATATCGCCTGGCTCCTGTTAATGGTTTGGATGATGTGATTCCACCCTGACTCAAGAGGAGACATGAGTTGCGATGATGAAGATCCCAGAGTTGATCCTGCAATTGGTAACTTAGACTAGTGTGCTGGCTTTCAAAGCTGTTTTTGCCTCCCTCTCATGCTTTTGCATAACCATTCTGTAGAACTTCTCCTATATGAATGAACAAAATCAATATCCATTTGGATCAGATCAGAGTGGGAGATTAGTAAACTGAGTTCTCACATCTGTCATCTTACAGTGAGCTTACTAGGAGAGAATGAAACATTGCAAGATAACAAACATTTGCAATCAATAAGTAGCAAGTCTGAAGACCTTTCTCTAAAGCTAATAAATATTCCTGAGACATTTCCCTGAACATAGCCCTAAAAATTCATATATATAAAAAATCCCCAATACAACATAGATTGTGATTTTCCTATGTCTGAAAAGATAAGGCCAACAACTTGAAGAAAAATAAATTTATGGTACAGAGTATTAAATGTGAATATTCTCTGCAAGTGGTTCCCTCTTGAAATTACCCATATTCACCACTAACTCATCTGAATAAGCTTTTTTTCTTTTTTCTTATTGTGTTAGGATAACACAACTTGGTTTTTAGTGGGGACAGAGGAAGCCAGAGGCTACTTCTGTGAGAGAAGCTCCTCAGAAGTTCTACTATGTCCAGCAGAGCCAATCCCTAAAGGCTCTGAAGATTGACATATTGGCTGGCACAATTAGAAAAGTCAGCAACGCCTCTGTGCTGACATATTTAAGACGGAAAAAAGGCATGCAATTCCTCTTTCTCCATCTCCTTGGAGAGGAGGTTGGGGGGCTGCTGGTCCCCTTCCTGAGGGTGGGCCCTGGTCCCTTTTGCAGTGGAGCCCGGCTGGGTCATGCCACCAGGGGCCATCACAGCGCTGCAAGCAGCCCTGAGGCCGAGGCTGGGAGCAGCTGAGGCCAGGAGCGGCCGGCACCATCCCAGTCCAGGAGCGGCCACATGGCCAGGTCATACAGCCAGGGCAGTGTCGTGTGGCCACTGCCACCTCAGCATAGCTCGCAGTGAACTTTACTTGCTTAGGTGCTTTTAGCCAGCCATGCTGCAGACAGAAGGCCAGAAGCAGCAGCAGCAGTTTTTCCTTTTCTGCAGCCTGCGTAAGGAGAGGCGCTGAATGGAGCTGGCACTGTGGCAGCTGGCACAGTTCCCACGGCACTGGCAGGGACCATTCTATAAAAAACTTTCCAGTTGACAGAACTTGATAATAAACAAACCTACAGACCCCAATTCTCTCTCAAGTCAGAGAAAAGGAGAAGATGAAAAAATGTGGGGAGAACAAAATGGCAACACTAAGGTTGGTGAAAAGGAGGGAGGGGGAGGAGAATGTGCTCTGGGTGTCAGAGCTGAGATTCTTCCACAAGCCATGAAGAGGACTAGAATACAACTGTTTCCTTGTAATTCATGAAGTGCATGGGGGGATGCACCAGTCAGCCGCAGCCCATTGAGAAAAAATGCCTGCACTGGAGCATGTGGATGATAAAAAGCTGTAATCTGGTGAGAGGCTTGAACAGAGAGAACTCTTCCTTCCAGAGAGAGATGAAGAGCTTTTGTACTAGAACAGCTTGTCCTTAAAAAGTGCACCCATGAAATGGCCCACAAAAAAACAGGTGTGGGAAGACTGCAAGCTGTGGGAGGGCCTCATACCTGCAGCAGGTTTGGGCAGGACTGCTACTTGTAAAAATTAGAACCACGTTGAAGAAGTCCACAGCGAACTGTCTCCCATGGGAAGGATCCCACGGCATAGTAAAAGAAACTCCTCTCCCTAAGTGAACGGAAAGATGATTTTCAGAAGCAACAAACTGACTAAAACACCCATGTTTTTTCTCTCTGTGGGAAATAAAGAAGGGCTGGGGGGAGAGATGTTCTAAAGGTTTGATTTAGTTCTCATTATCCTCTTTTAATTCTATCAATTTTTTTTTCTTTATACCTTTTAAGTTTTTGAGCCTGTTTTGCCCTTAAAGTGTTTTCTTCACAATCCTTACCTCAACTGATGAACACTTTTTTTTTTTTTTCATTTGTTCTTCCCCACTCTTCTGCTCAACTATAGCAGAGGACAATGAGTGAACGATTTTTTGTAGGTGCACTGGCATTTAGCCAATGTCAAACCATCACTGTTTAGAAACCTGAGGTTTACATTCATCAACCAGCATAAATTTAAAATAAATTTTTAGGCAGGTAGAATAGCCTCCTCTTTTTCCAGACAGTTTCATTCTTTTGAAACTAGTCAAATAATTTCCAAATCTACCATATCATTAACATTGTTCCACCCATTTCCCAGGGGGGTGACTCTACAAAATCCATAACATGGAGCAATCAACTGTCATCAAGCATTAACTAAGACAGAAAACAAATCTTGGCTGGCACCTCTTTCTTCAGGAGTGTTTTAACTGATCAATCCAATCCCATGAACAACTTCAGTGTGGGAACTCTAGATGAGCTAGTGACTCCAACACTTCAGGAGCTACTGTTTTATTTTCCTCAATACTACGAGAACTGGCATCTGTTTAACTGGCAGACACAGAACTGAGCTATTTTTCAAATCATTCTGGTTTAGAATGTATTCAAAAGAAACAAATTTTGTTTGTTTAAATTGTATTCAAATTACAGTATTTTCCTCAATGTCACTTAGCAAACACTTCTTTGTCTCCTTGACACTCCCAGCTTTCACTTCCTGATTTGCTTAGTTTTCAAAATAAGGAACAAAACGCCCTATTGTTTATTGAAATTGTTGTCAAATACCACTGATGGTATAATTGACACAAGCAACACAGGTTAAAAGTGATTAAGTATGACGCTTGCAACAGGTTTTGTGAATTAGTACATTCTTCTCATCTGTTTTTTGCTGTATGGCACTGTAAACATAGCAAAAGAATAAAATATACAGAAATTTAATAAATTGTTTCACTTAATGGTAATGGATTTGAATACACAGAATACCTGACAGGGATTATTTTTCCTAAGATGATATAAGTTTAAAGACTCAAAAGTAGTATTTGTAACAATCATTTTAGCTGAATGTATTTCTCATCTTTCAAAGTCACTCATTATTTCTGCATCATATGACACCAAAAACCCTCGGAAGACATATTTCAATCACACAACAACAGTCTTCGAGAAGGATTGTGTGAGAATTCATTTCATTGTGCTGGTGCAGCTTACAGAATTAGAAAGTTCTTCCAAATTCCAGTATGCTCTTGTCCATGCTATTAGGCAAGATGGAATGGCAAAAGGCAGAGGTAAGCAGAAGCTTGGCTTCAGCCCCACAGTGTGCCTGGTGAAACAGATCCTTTCTGTATTGTTCCATCCCTGCTGCAGAGGGGCCACAGCACAGTATTTTAATCCTCCTCCTGGCAGACTGAAAGCTCATAATCTAGCCCTGAGGTTACAAAGATCAAAGAGAAGCAGATATTGGAAAGACTGACTAGAGAGAACTCACATTCTATAATTGCACTAAACTTGGCTTTCCTATGTACCTACATATCTTTTACTCTAAATCATGCTGTGTTTGTTCATGAATTTATACATATTGTTAAAATCAATCAAAGAAATAGAAACTGTTCATTTTCGTCATTTCTTAAGTATCTAAGAATAGTTCAGACCTTACTGTTAGTCTATCTAACCACAGTTTGCATGGAGAAAACCACTGTACTGACTTTTATCTTACAAATGTTAAGGCTTCTGAAAAATAGCTTAAAATTAATGCATGGTCTTCAAAACTCCACAACACCTCTGTCCTCTTATATTGGAGAAACTGAAATTCACTTTACAGCAAACTGAATTCGTAACACATTAAATTTAAAGCAAATGAGCATTCTTGTGTTAATCACATAATTAACAGTGACTTCTCACAACACAGACAAAACACACTAACTAAATCTGATTTTCACTGGTAAGACTTGAAGTGGGTGTCTAGTCCCTAGACTTAAAAGATGAAAATGTAAGAAAGAACGAGGCCTGATTATTTGGCTGTTGTACAGAAATGGTCCTCATGGTTACTCCAGCTGAACTACAGGATTAGCTTTTAAAATTTCCCCTTAAATTAGGACCTGAGTTAAATTTACTATCCTACCTCATAGCTATTAGGATATACATAACGAGAAGTGCTCTCTGTGAGAACAGAAACAAGACGAAGATGGTTTGACAAGAAGGAGTGCAGAAGCAAGCACAGGATAGCCACACCATCAGGAAGTGGCCTTTCCAAGGCCATTCTGCAAAAGAACTTGATCCAAATTTTCTTCTCTGAATGCTAGTGATTAAGCTTCCCCAGTCCTGCTTACTAGTGATTAGTGATTGTTTCATAAAAGGAGCATGACTAATGTGATTACAAACCAACACCTCCAATTTAGAAAAGCTGGCTGTAAAGACAAATACCACTCTGCAACTGCAAACACTGAATATATCTACCAACCATTAAAGTGCAACTGGAGAAACAAATTGTGGAAAGTCTCTAAAACAACCACTAATCTCAATAGAGTCAAATTATTTTTCTTTCCAAAGCTGATAGTATATACCAGTTGATGCAAATTTTTAGAAACACAAAATTAGTTTTCATATGTTCCAAGACAATTTGAATGAAAAGGAGAGTGGTAGCTAATTTGTCACAGTCAGATTTTTATCTAAACAGGAACAGCAATTTACACGGTGCATTAGCATTTGAAAGAGAAGGCCTGATTCCCAGGAGTGCAGTTCCTGGTTTGAATTGGTATAAATTCAGTGAAATCACCAAATTAACAGAATAGCTACTGTAATTCAATAAATTTAGCCTTGACTCATGGAATGGGAGTATAAAAATACTTTAAATTGATGCATAATATGTTATCTTTAAAATATTACTGAATTTTCTCCTACAAAGTGTATATATGGTTTTACAAAAGAAAACTGGAATATAAATGGGGCCATGCAGTCTCACATAAATCTAAAAATTTCTTATTTTCTATCCAGCTTAGAAAGTTACTATTTAAACCATTGCATTGCCTTTCAGCAAAGTATTAATGACACAAATTAATGCATAATGCTAATTGATAGACACAGAATTGCCCAGAAGACAACAACTCAAACCCACATTGCAGAATGCAACTTAGGATGTCCAGGGTGGTACTGGGCATCACAATAAGGCAGCGTAGAGAGGACACTAAAAGGTACAATATACTCTTAGGGGACAAAACTGGGGGTCAGCAGTAGAAAGCTGAAGTTGCCAAGGACACCCAGATGTCTAATTTGCTATGAGGAACAAGGCTTCTCTAGTGCAGCAGAAAATCCTATCTTATGTTTACATTAAAGCCAGATGAGACCAAATGCTTACATTAGTGCCTCATATGCTGTCTGCCTGTATATTGGCTCCCTATAAATCAGTTACAGTCAGCTGAGTACACAGATCAGTTCATGTGTTGCTCCTGTCCCTTCCTCAGGATGCAACACACATATGAAGGAAAATGAAAGTCTCCCAACACTTCCTCCACTGATCCCCAGTAAGTCTGGAAATAATCTTCTTTTGCACAACAGTATTGTAAATAACAGATGAAAAAAATCCTACAATTCCTGGATTACCTCAGAAAAGAGGTGGGAGGTGGAATATCGCTCCTGTCCCATCCCTGTAGTCCCACTTCATCTCAAAGACTCCTGTGCAAATTCTAAGGACTTCACCATGCTCCATAGGCTTATCACAGTTGTACTCATTGTGGTGCCGGACAAGGACACACTTTGTCTTTGCAAACACAAGAAACTTTGTAATATATTTCCATCTCTCACCTGCCTCACTGCAAAGTCAGCCATCTTACCATGAACTGCAAAGTAATGATTTATCTTCCATTTTGTTTCTCCTGCCAAACTGTGAAGCATTACCTTCAACTCATCTAACATCATTATTGTTAAGGATCCATAAAGCATTTCATCATAAAGTGGAAAGGCTATTCTACAAGGAAATGGTATAAAGATAATACTGATATTTGAGGCTCTAATTTGCCTATGATGTGTTCAATATTCAATTTTATGCTTTTCTACTAAGTTGCCTGTCTTTCTGCTGGAATAGAAAACAAAAAAGCAAGGGCAACAGAAAAATTATTTGTGTTCTCCATAATGAAGTAAAATGAAAGTGACTCACTTAAACCAAAAGTTATAGTTCTGTACAACAAGTTTTAGATTCAAATAAGACTGTTAAAACTGGTGATGTTTTGTGGCTTCAAGAGTTAAACAATGGAATAAAACTTCAATCTGCAGCCTTAGAATTTAGTCTTTGGTTTTGAAATAGCTTGATTTTAACTTATTAAAAGCACAGTTTTAAAAACAGGAATTAATTTGTATTAGTATTCAGAAGATGTAAACAATTAGTCACATGTAAAAATCATAGCATTCTGTGTATAAGCACTTGTAAATGTAATGAAACAGTTCACAACTACAAAAATGTGTTAAAATAAATTTTCCCTGTTCACAAACTCAAAGTAAATTCTTCACAACATACATAAATATTTAAATTATTGGAGTACTTCACAGAACGAGAATGCAAAATCCTACACAATCTCTATAAATCCACCAAACCAGAAAGAGAAACCTGAGTTTTTCCTGAGACATGTCATGCAGCTCTCAAATTTGCTATTCAAAATTTTTCAGAATTATTTGTCAATGATCACATCATACAACTTGCTAAGTAGTAAGTTCAATTACACAGCAATTTTATAATGCTGCAAAAAACAATTGTACCAGCCCAACATGAATTGCACATTATTCAGTATATAGACTCAATGTGACAATAAAGAAACCTTTTAGAAAGTTGCTAAACCAATTATAATTCATTATGTCTCTTTTCCCACATCACAAAAACGATTCTCAGAACTTTTGACTGGGTTTATACCAAATACAATCTAGCCTCTTGCAACCGTCAGACACGCATTACATTCCTATTTGACATTCTCAGAAACTGCTCATGATGATTATACCGGAGTGCACCCAAAATCTATAGATTACCCAGAAAATGTGCAAATTCAACCACTCTGATTTCTTTACCAACTTTTACAGATTTGCATGCCATTAAAATAAAACTTGATAGATAGACAAGCAGAAAAGAGTTGTCAGAAGACATGAAGAGAGAAAGGTATACAGAAGAGAATCGCTAAGAAAAATTGCTGGAAACTAGTCAGGAGCTTAAGTCATTTATAATGCCAGACAAGGTTGATAGAAGAAAATATGCTTTCTTTGTAAGACAGACTGTCAAAAGAACGCAGCCCCCAGTAATTAATTTACAAATTACTAGGGCCAGAATCAAAACTATTTTTTTAGCTACAGGTGGACATTAAATGGGCTCTCAAGACTTACGTGCTAGCCCAGTATCTCCAAATGTCTATTGTTCAGGAAGTACGGTTTTTCAAAAGCAGGGGCAAAAGTATTAACATAAAAGATACTGAGAAGCTGACTGAGTATCACATCTGCAGACACACACTTCCTGCACCAGTGCACGCCAGTAGCCATGGACAAAATCATTAGTGAGAAGTTCCTGAAAACAAGTAAGATTTTGCTCTTGAAATCACATCCTGAGCACTGAAACTCACAGCTCTCAAAAGTGAGCTACCTTTTCTAATCTGCACATGCAAAAAGTCCTACCAAAATAATGGCAAACTATGATTTTCAACTAATATTCCCTTTAGCTGGCCTGGAGGAAATAATTTTTGAAAAACTGTCCAGCTAAATCCCATTTGTTTTGCATCTCAAAGGAGGATGACATCTCATTTGCCTAATAATACCTGATTTTCTTGGGACAATCTGTATTCACCCTGACTCCTTCACCTGTAAATTACCCCTATTAGTTCCCCTTATCTCAGATAATTACTAAGGTTATAAATGCCTTCACAATTTCAAACCTCTGCCACACATCTAGGCCAAGAAGCATCATGCAAAAAACCTCAGCAAGTCCACGATCATCAAGGCAGACAGTATTGGCAGCTTTACACATATGGTGTATAGAGTATACGTGTATAAAACAGAGTGCATATACAGTAGAGTGTGGATCATGGGATGTCAAAGGTGTGGGTCATAGGATGTGAACATTTATTGCCTGGGATAGTAGAGGATTGCAAGGAAGTGAAAAGAAAAAAATTGTGGGTTATTGTTAGGGGTTTATTTCATTAACAGATTCTTAAACTACCTTGCTAGCACATTGGAAGGTTTTTTTCTTCAAATACTACTAAATAAAACGTGCTTGTTTTTCTGTCTTTTTTTTTAACAAAGAAAGCAGGCTATGACAATTTTAGATGTGTGAAATCTAGGTGCAGACAGTAACAAATTGTAGCCTTTGTAATAATTTCAGTGAAGTAACTTTAGTTGTCAGAGTTCTCAAGAGCCCTGTGCCTCCCTCTCCTGACAGTGGCAAATTTAAAGTATTGATAGACACAGACAGACAGACTTTAATCTCGTTTTCTCTTCACACTCAGGGCTTTCTTGGCTCCACTCCTGAAGGAAGGTACTTGGAATAACTATCAACAACACTCTGTTAAGGATTCAGGTATCACTGTTTTTATTTTAAAAAATGCACTGCTTGGTGGTGCTTTTTTCATGCTTGAATTTTTCTCAAGATAAGGTGGCATCCAATTAAAAAAACCTGGTAGACCAAAAAAAAAAAAAAAATCAAGGAAAATGTCGAATGGAGCAACATGACACATCCAAAATGAACTGAAATTATCTCTGAACAGAGAGATCTAGCTGGAGCTCAGGAAAGAAAGGAGAGTTTATCACCTTAACAAGAAGAGGCAGCCAGCTCAGGAGAACTACAAGGATGTTGTGAGGTTATGCAGGGAGAAAATTAGAAGGGCCAAAGCACAACTAGAATGTAATCTGTCTACTGCCATAAAAGACAATGAAAAATGTTTTGGTAAACATTCACACCAAAAGGAAAGCTAAAAAGAATCTCCATCCTTAACCGGATACTGTGGGGAAACATAGTGACAAAGAATGAGGAAAAGGCTGAGGTACTTAACTGCTTTCTTTGCCTCAGCCTTTAGGATCAGTTGTTCTATGAGAACCAGTTCCTTGAGCTGCAAGACAGGGGTAGGGAGCAGAATGAAGACCCCACAGTCCAAGAGGAAATGGTAAGCAACCTGCTACACCACCTAGACACACAAGTCTATGGGACTGGATGGGATCCACCCAGGGATCCTTCCCACTGAGGGAGCTGGTGGACGGGAAGCATTCTGAGCCACCTTGAATTGTTTACCAGCAGTTCAAGCTAACTTGGGAGGTCCCAGTTTAATGGAGGTTGACAAATGTTACACCCATCTTCAAGGTGGGTCAAAATGTGAACTCAGGGAACTACAGGCCTGTCAGACTGAGTGCCAGGGAAAGTGGCACTTTCCCTCAGTGTCAAGGAAAGTCATGGAGTAGATCATTCCAACTGTCATCAAACAGCATGTGCAGTACAGTGACAAAATGAGGCCCAGCCAGCAGGGGTTTTGTGAAGGCAGGTGAGGCTCAACCAACAGGATCGCCTTCAGTGACAAGGTGACAAGCCTAGTGAATAAGGAAAAGGTTGCATATGTTGTCTGTCTGGACTTTTGTAAAGCCTTTGATGGCATTTTACACAACATTCCCCTAAAGAAACTGGGTTTGCATGGTTTGGAAACACTGTTCTATGGCTAAAAAACCTTCTGGAAGTCTGGTCTCAGAGTGGTGGTGGATGTAACTACAGCCAGCTGGAGCTGGTCGCCAGTGGTGTTCCCCATGGCTTCGTACTGGGGCTAGTTCTGTTCAGTAATTTCACTGATGACCTGGACAACAGGATCAAATGAATGGTCAGTCATTTTGCAGAGGATACCAAGCTGGGTGGGAGAGTTGATCTGCTGGAGGGCAGGAAGGCTCTGCAGAGGGATCTGGACAGGCTGGATCAATGGGCCAAGGCCAGTGGTATGAGGTCTAACCATGGCAAGTGCTGGGTCCTGCCCTTGAGTCACAACAACACCAGGCAGCATTCCAGGTTTGTAGAAGGGCAATGGCATCCAAGAAAGACATTGAGGTGCTGGAGGGAGAATAGAGAAGGGCAATGGAGCTGGGGAAAGGTCTGGAGCACAAGTCCTGTGAGGAGGAGCTAAGGGAACTGGAGGCTCAGGGGTGACCTTATTACTTTCTACAACTTGCCTGAATTGAGGGCGTAGGCCAGGTGTGAGTTGGCCTCTTGTCCCAGGCAACAAGTGCTGCCTTGAGGGATGTGATCTAAGATGTGAGAAAATGGCCTCAGTCTGGCATAGTAAAGATTTAGATTGGAAATCAGGAAAAATTTCATCAAAAGGGTTATCAAGCACTGGAACAGGTTGCCCAGGAAAGAGGCTTGAGTCAACAGCCCTACTTGCAATCAAAAGACATGCAGAGGTGGCACTTAGGGATTTGGTTAGTGGTGGCCTAAGCAGTATTAGGTTAATCGTGGTTAAACTCAATGATTTTAAAGGTCTTTTCTTACCTATATAATTCTGTGAAAATTAATTTCCCATTCCTGCTTTTGACAGCTGTAAACTGAATGTCTTAACCAGCACTATTATATACTTTTTCAAGAGGATGCTTTTTGGATTTTATCAGAACCTCAGAAAATTTTTCAGATTGTGGTTCTGCAAGAAATCCTCATGAACTCCTGAAAATAGGATCAATTGTTCTTCCAAACACATCTAATTTCATCAACACTTCAGATGGTTTTGCATTTAAGGAATAATTACAGCAACATTCCATAAGCTTCCATGTTAAAACAATATTATTTGATTTATAGATTTTAATAAGTAAAGTTCACTTTGAGTTGTGGACATGACTACCCACAGACAAACTTTACCTTCTCCGTGGATAACACCAACATTTTTACACTTAAAAGTAAAGTGAAATACAGCATGGTAATGTCACCACAACAATTACACTCAGTTTTGTTCACCCAGTTTTCTTGATAACCACAAGGTAAATCCATGACATCAAAGAGTTCTCTGTAAACTCATCACTGAAGCACTAGGGCACTTAAAGGGGCATGAGCCTGGAAGGATGTTTAATATTTCAGGTGGTGTGTGCTCAGCTCTCCTGTAATAAAACCTCTTAACAGACTCACAAGCCTGCTTCATTCTGCAATTATCCATATTCTTCCTTGCAATCAATATAATACGGTGGTATCTATCTCCCCCCAAATAGGTATACTGCAAAGCCTCCCTGTTCTTCTGTGATTTTAATAAGGTAACATGCAAACAACTTCATCCAAATCTTATACATATAGATATATAAGGCATATTGGAAGCCACAATATACACAGAAAGAAATAAATAAATCTTCAAGCTATTTACCAAGAGTAATAATTTCTAGCAAAATGCTAAGGTATGCCAGTGCCATAGCCATAAGGCATCAAAACAAAAACAAAACCAAAAACAAAACAAACAAAAAAAGCGCCCAGAATTGTGGGATACCCTCTCTAAATGATCAGACCAAAGAACTGAAAAACTTCCTGCTGCATAATCTGTGAACTGACATCTGGTTTACTGGTCAGAACAGTACCATTCTTGGTGCTGTGCTAGGGGGTACTGCAAGAAGTAGTAAGTGGCACGTATACATACTGTCTGCTGGTATCAGCTACTCAGGACTGCAGTACATGTACTCCCTGCATGTTGTGCACACAACATTAAACTGCGAAAGTATCCTTTAAGATATCATGTGCTGACCCCCTTACTGTAGTCTTCCTATGAATTACAAGAGGAATTTGTCCTGCTGTTGCTTCCAGGAAGAGATTGCATCCATACACTTCTTTACCCCTTCTTACACCTTATGGGTTGAAGGAAAATGGATTGGTTAGCATACTGGGCAGCTAAGTCACAGGTTTAAACCCTGTAATTGAGGAGTGATTACTCTACAAAATCAGGTGTAACACCCAAGCAATAAATAATGTTGAAATTTAAAAATCTAAATACGTGCCTATAGTTGAAACACTTAGTAACTCCCCACCTCATATATTTAGTAAATGCTAACACAAACTGAGAGGAATACATATGAGAAGAGAAAAATGTATACCCTGATTTGATTGTTATTGAATGCAAACAGAGTTTTATGAAGCTTCAAGACTGAACTTTCCCTGCTCCCTATTTTCCTCCTTAAAAATAAATCATTGTCTGAACATTGGAATTCTCCTCTATTGTGAGCTGAGCTGAAATTATGAAGTGGATTCTGCACATACTGGAAAAGCAAAAATCTCCTGCTATTTTTGTGAGCACTTTGAAAAGTGAAAACAGATTAGAAAACTAAGTTCTTCAACAGGCAGCAACATTGCTTTCACACCAGATTTGATGAACAAGTCCTCCCAGCATGACTAACACCTGAAACACACATTTGCATAGATTAGTAAGTTTTAGTCTGAGAATCAGTTCCAGTAACAGCTGCAGGTATATTATCTAATGAAAATACAACAAGATTTCTCTAAGAAATGTGAAATTCATTTGGTGTTTCCATCAAACAATTATATATTGTTCGACTATCTGAAAAGCACTGAGGCATATCCAGACCTGATTACATTTATTCTTAGCTCCAGATCAGACTCCCCCACTAGAACAACAAGCAATTCCTCATCTTTGTCTTACCAGATTCTTGATGCAGGCATTTACAAAAGGGGTTTCTAATAACAATACTGCTACATTTACTTAGTATCTTGATCATCCTAAATCAGAACGTCTTTAATTGTTAATGGATACTTTTGCATTAAAGGACAAATTTTCAAAGATGTGTAAGAGATTTGCTGACTGACTTCTATTCAGACCATTGGGAGGTAAACAGCTCAATCCCCAAACACTGATCTGAAATGCATCCTTTCAAATACCATATTTTCAAAAGATGCCAGACTTTTCAATAACTGAGAAGTTTCTAAGAACAATAGTATCATTTCCACTGATATATCTGTCAGTTATTGCTACTTTCAAGAAAATATTAGGTCTGCAGAAAGCAGAAGAGCTCAAAGACTTTCACAGGAGAAAAATGTGGAGCACTCCTAGTAGTTGTATCCCTTGAGCTGCAAAGCCAGTATTCTCTAGCATCACTGTGTAAGCCAAGCTCTTCCCCTCTACATACCAAACAGGATTAAGTGAAAAGTGGTCTTGAAACAAACAGCAGTTTTGTGTATCACTGGTCCCTGGAGGCTTTAACTTCTAGAAGTTAATAGGAGGTACACCAAAAGTAACAGCTTAGCACATAAAAGACTCAGAGGATCATGAAGGTAAATGAGGATTAGAGTCACATCATGAGAAACCACAAAGCTTAACATCTAATGTGTTCACTGCAAACATGGAGGGAAACAGAATCTTTCTCCAACTGAAAATTTTGCTCATATGTGCCAAGTGCACAATGTGGTCTTTAACAGTTAAGAGAGCCATGGTAGTTTATATAAGTGCATAAGGGAAATCAAAATCTCAGTTGCTTTTTGAAAATGTAATAAACTACGTATAGATAAACTACTATCTTCTCCCTGATGATTTTTATCATTAATAATGTAATCTCACAAAATAAATATCTGGAAGAGTAAATAAGTTGTTAGAACAGATTCTTTAGAGCTGCTCTTCACATTACAGCAGAAGTTTTCTATTCTGCGAGGAATTTTTACAAGTTATCTCTAAGTGATATAGAAGGATATATGAAATTCCGTCTTTTATATGCTTTATTAAATACATATTTCTTACTTAATTAAAAGATCTTCTAAGATTACTCTTGATTCATTTGGTCAAATGGCAAAGACTAAATTGGAACAACTGAAGTTTGGAAGCCCACTAGAAAATAATCATTCTCAGCAGTTAAAGCAACAAATATGAACTGAATATTAGGATGCTATTTCTCAAGGTTGTAAGAAGTAGTTCAAGAGGTTCCAACTCTCTAATTTAAAAAAGAAAACCAAACAAATTCCACAAAAAACCACCCCAAAACCAAAAATCTAGAAAAAAACCCCAGAATTATTCTGAGAAAGTACTTACTACAATGTCTTCAGGAAAAGTATCCAGACTGAAGGAGCCATCATCAAACATGACTTCATAGAAAAGCTGAGATGTCACTCCTATGACTCTGCAGCTATAGTATCGTGTATTTCTATGTTTCGTGATGACTGTCTGCCCAACTGTAATGGCTTTCCCACATACTTTAGCTCTCTTGAAAAAAAAAATTAAAAGAAAAAATAAATCTAAAATAACAGCTTACTCATAAAAATAAATCAGTGTAAAAACAGAGTTAATAACAGCTCACTGCTCAAGATAAAAACTTCAAATTAAATTAATTTAATTCAATCACGTTAACATAATTTCTTTTATATAAAAAGTTTCTCCACTTTGTGGGAAAACAAATGACACCTGAAGAATACCAGATTAAACTATATTTTTGTAACTGATGCCTTTAAACTATTCTGCATTACATCAATAATATATAATTAGAAAAATTTGTAAGTTTTATTTCTAGCATAATATGTAGAATTTTCCTGAAGACATAAGATGTGATGAACCAAGAGTATGGTTGTGATTTTTTAAATTATGAGATTTTGAAGTACTGGATTTCTGTATGATTCCACATAATAGAACAAAATTTTGCCCAGTGAGATGCAAAAACTAAATACATATCCAGCTCTTGCCAGAGCTGTCTACAGCAGTGTATCTGAGGAACTTTTTAACTCACATTGTGCAGAACTTTTGCTTTAAAGCTTCAAACACCACTGATCAGTCTTCACCAGTTATTTCCACAGTATTTCAGTAAAAATACTTTTTTTTCACTTTTGACTTCTATTTCTCCAGTGCTAATTATATCAATCAGAAGACTAGCAGTTTTGTTAAACTATGCAAAAATGCTACATCAATAATTACTTGATGAATTCTATAAATGCAAAAAACAATGGAACTCTGAAGGAAGGCAATCACTAAGAAGGCTCACACCATGCAGTCAACTGTACCATCTCAGCTCCCAACTATTGTATCCCCATAAACCTTCCACTTTAAAAGCAACTTTGTTCACCAGGAAATATAAAATCACCATCTTCTCATCTAAGTAACACACAGAAGGCACGTCTTCCTTATGAGCTTGACTAATCAGTATCTCACAAAGGTCCACTGTTTTTATGCAAAGGGGAGTTATTGTGAGTTTGGCTACACCTGAAGAGTTGAACATTTCTAGTTACATAAGATGCATGCGCATTGGAATATCTAAGGATGAAATATTTTTAATTAGAAATGTTTATACAAACTGTACAAGAATACTTTTATACAGTAATCCACACTAAAGTAATCATCAAATTTCCTAGCACTGCTTTTGAAAGGCAGTAAATTCTTCAGTTAATTTAATAGTCTTAAAATTGTCTTATGAAAATCTGGAAAATCCTAGACCTTTTTATCAGTAGAACTGAAGAGAATAAAGAACAGATCAGTTATTTTAGTTAGATTTTGAGTATTAGCAGTAAAGTGAATGCTTTGACACAAGAGGAAAAAACCACCCTAAACATGAAGACTTCTGTTTCTGCACTGACTTCTTGTCAGTATTGGGCTTCTTTCTTGGACCTATTTATTGGATTTATAATTTTTAAACCTCTCTGCTCCTGAAGACTAAGGGCTTACCAAGTACAAATACTCTGTGCCATTTTTATAGGCAGTGCACTAAATCTCTCTGTGTCAGAGCTCTGCCTGTCACAGATATTTCTAGGATTTAGTTGAGGTCACCTTCGATAGTAAAACACAATGAAATAATGTTCTGAGCATACTCACAAATTATTTAACTACTACATGTATAATAAAATTATTTCTTTCTCATTTTAACTGTCTATAGATAAACTAAGTATAAAAATTAACTACATAAACAGTAATTGACTGATATTATCATAGGAGCAATAAAATGTCCATAAGTGTGTTTTATCCAATCTTGAAACATATGTAAACACACATGGTAATTTATCTTTCAATTTTTTTATTTTTTCCTATTCAGCTTTTGGTAGGGGATGATCAGAGGTGGATCAAACGTAAACTAGACACTATTAATTGATTTATTTCTATGAAATAATAGAAAAAGTATTATACTACGGAAACCCAAGGAGACGTTGCTCTATTAAAAGGCTTAAATCTTCTCTGAAATAAGATCTAACTCTTCAGAAAAGATGGAGGGCAAATTATAATATTTTAACACACAATACAGATTCATTTAATGATAAAATTTTCAGAGAAGGAATGCCATTTCTCATTAGAAAAAGTAATAAAGCCCAGAAATGCATTCTAGCTCAAGGAGATTATTTTTTTAGTATTTTATCTTCATAGGATTCTTACTTTATTTCTCAGAAAAACATATTCACAAGTACACTCTGGAATTGATTGCATGTCCCAGAAAACATTTCCTGACAGAAAATCTTAAGAATTTATTGATGTCAAGAATGTCATTTTTGATCAGAAAGGACAGCTGTTATGTAAGGGAGTCTATCAGATTAAAGAAACAGCTGTGGTAGTTACCAGATTATTGAAAAAGCTGTAGTTTAAAGAGCATGATTTTCTTTAATGGTACCCAAAGCCAAGAATGAACTAAGATACTGGCAGGAATACAGAAATCAACCAGATACAAAGAAAGATAATCTCCCCTTCTGTATGCAACTTCAATAAGATAAAAGGAAAATTACTTTCTCCTTCATTCTCTGTATGGCAGGAAACAAAAACCTTAACTACTTGTTAAACAAAAACCTCACTACATAAACTATGTGAATATGAATTTGTAATAACTATCAC
Source organism: Cettia cetti (assembly GCA_013401135.1). Lineage (NCBI taxonomy): Eukaryota > Metazoa > Chordata > Aves > Passeriformes > Sylviidae > Cettia > Cettia cetti. The sequence goes on along the minus strand of VZUI01056798.1, from coordinate 4,806 downwards.
GAAGTAGGTATCTGATGTACATCTAAGTACCTAGAAACTTTCTCCAGCAACAGTTTTTAATGGGGGATCCTAAAAGATATGACTTACTCCACACAGGAGTCTCATGTCATTGTTTATTCCTTAGAATTCCAATTTCTACATAGAAATTAAGGCATGGTATTTCAAAAATAAGCCAGCTCATGATTTTTGAATAACGTCCTTCTTAAGGCATGCTTGATCTTTCTGAGATGTTCAGGGGCTGGCGGTAGTTAGCAGACAGTGGCAAACAGTGACAACAAGGTATTCAACAGAAAAAGGATCTACAGATTCCACTGGACAGCGTCCCATCATTCCCTGTGTGCTACAGAGGTTAAGAACTGGCAGATAATAGTAGAAGGTAATTTTAAGTAGCTTCAAAGACACCAACAGCAGGTATTTGCATCTCCTTCTTCGCCTCTTCTAAATATCGTTATTCTTTTAAATGTTACTGAGGCTGTCTAGATAGCCCCTTCTGTTCTCAAATTCCAAAGGAAATAGCTGTGAGTATAGGTTTGCCTCCAGCTGGTTTTTTTCTGGGCTTATATGGATCTTTTGGGGTTTGATTTGGGGTTTTTTTCTGCTAGAATAGTTGCATACTACTACTTTTTCTCATTTTCTTGTGTATGAATGAGTTCTTTTAATCAAAACAAATCCATCTGCAGCACCTATTCTCAACTGTACCTCCACGTCTTCTTGCAGTTTTGATGATAAAAATGTGAGAGGGAAATGTTTCATGCCCCAAGACAAGCACATACAAGAAAAAAAAGAAAAAAAAATCCAAACCACAACCTGTAAGTGGCAAATCACAGAGCCTTCCTTGCATATTGACAGTCCAATTTACATAAAAAATAACATAGGCAATGGCAGCAATAACCCAAAACACTCTGTATAGAAAAACTGTTCTGCTAGCAAATTTTTGTGTTATTTCTAAAGCTATACCTGCAGCAAATATAAGAGGCAGGCTTAGTTTTCAGTCCATGAACATGGGAACATATTTTTGAAAAGTTCTAACAATTTTAAAACTCCAGTTCTTAATAAATTCTGTATTTACTTCATTTGGCAGCACCAGATAAATTCAAGGATTATTGATTTCCCTTTTGATTTTCTCTTTGATGATTTTTCTTCAGAAGACCCCCACCAGTGTTCTCATGACTTACAACTCTGAAATACTGAAGACAATACAGAACCTGATTCCCAGTGGAAAAGACTTCTGAAAGTATGTTGAAAAATTTTGCTTGAGTTCACAGGCATAAATAAGTTGCATGCATATTCTACTTCATCACTACAATAAGCCCTTCTCTGGGGTGAAGAGATACACTAATAATAGTAATAATACACATTTATCTTTTTAGGCAGGCCTTTTTTGTTAAGAACCCTCATTGACTTATATATTAAAATACCACTACAGGTATATGTCACAATTTTTCCTACAGTCATTCTTCTGTTGTTGAGGTTTAGGGGTTTGATTTTTTTTAAACTTGAAGAAAGTAGCAAACACTGAGTCAGTACAAAGGTAGCCACTGAGCATTTAGATACAATATTTAGAGTCTATATTTTAAAAAACCAGACAATTTAAACTTTTTTTCTTGAAATTAGGAGAAATAATAGTGTCCTTTGTTTAAGAACAATGTTTTCTGCTAAATACCAAAAGAGATTATTTTCACACTGACGAGATAATCTATCTGACTCCTGTAAAAAATTGCTGAGTATTTCAGTCCAGATTATTTCCTGTTCGGAAACTAAAACAATAGACAAAAAAAAAAACTTGATTAGAAGTAAGATACATTGCTATGCCTAATGGTTAAAAGCAATGTTGTTTCTGCATGAAGGAATAGCTAATAGCTAAGAAAATCATAACAAGAAAACCAATGGTGAGAAAACTTCCGAAGGCTTAAAGATGTTATTAGATTAATTATCCAAAAGACGGAGTGAAAAACCAAGCATTTAAAAACATATGGCAATCTCCTTTGTCTCAGGAGAATGCTAAGAATTTTACAGAAAAACATTCTTTAACAAAATATCAGCTCCTTCCAAATTTTGGCCCAATTGAAATCATGAAAGCGTAACTTTTATTTCTCTTTTACAAACCTAACTTTTAGCTGAGCCCTAGGGGGAAAAAAGGCAATAATAGTGAGTCTTTTCAAAAAAGTTAGCGCTGAATTTCAGGAAAGGATGCAACAATCTCATTCCAAGACACTTTCAATGTCGTTCACACAACCATTTAAACAACAGCCACACAAAATCCTGGGTTTTTTTCCATAGTTGACAGGGTTTCTTTTCACCTAAACTACCTAATACAGATCAAGAAAATCACTAAGAAAGCATGGAATTTATGGGACTGATGCAAATTCCACTACTTAGATTATAAAGACTTGTCACAAAAAGATACTAGAAAACATTTGGGAAATGTTGGCCCTATTTTTACTGAACATGAACTTAATCCAGTACTTTTCAATCAACAATAATGTTTTCAGAAAACCCCAAGGAGAACTATCTTACTTGCCTCTGCAGACAGAAGTTTGTTTTTCAAATCAAAGTCATTTTCTTGGAAAATATTTGAAGAAATTAAAACCACATAAAGTGTGCTGGTTTAATGTGTTCATTCATTTTGGAAAAAAAAAAAATTATAAAACTTAAAAATTCTATGGAGATTTTAATCAGGGATAAACAATATCTCTCCCTTTTTACAAATCACCTGCAGATTAAACACTCAGGACTTATTACGCTAGTTGAGAGGCATTACAATTTGTAGCGGTGTGAAGCAGTCATATGTTCATTCATTGTACCCACATGGTTCGTTCCGTGTACCCCTCTTTATCCTTCCTCAGTTGGTACACCCCTTGTTCTTCCCAGTTTTCTATCACAGTTGACCCTGCCCCTCCAACCTGTCACTCCAGCCCTGGTCTCTCCCTCCCTTCTGGAAAGTACCAGGGAGAGAGTCCAGTGGTTGATCAGTGCCCGGGAAATCCCCTTCCTCCCCTTCCCTGGTTGATCCCCAGTTTGATTGTCATTGGTTAGATCCCTCCCTGACCCACTGTCATTGGTCCTTGGTTGTTTCCACCCCTGAGATCCTCCCCATGTTATAAGCTGATGCACAGCAGAAACTGCTCTTTCTGGGCTGATCCACTGGAAATCAATACTCCGTGGTTCAGACAGTCAGAGTCCACTTTTCTTTCTCTCACTGGAGCGACACACTTCGGAAGCCCTGGGGGTAAAAGAATCCACTGCTCAGGTAATGGTTTGTACCAGCGTCCTGTTCCTGTGGCCCCTGGGTTCGGAGCTTGTCAGGGAATTGACCTGAGTGGCGACAACAATTCAGTACACTTCGAAGAAAATCCTAGTCCTCAGCAGTCTTGTTAAGTCTTGTCATTAAGACCAAGGATTCACTGACAAGCTCTTGAAAGAACAACATCTATTATACAAACATTAACTGGGCTTGTGTCTTTCATTTCTAATGCATAATGGAGGAAAAAAAATGCAACTTGACTAAGTTACCAAGCTCTTTCCTTAATAAGTATATGTTAAGTCCTTTTGGTTTGCTAGGAAGCAAAATACAGCTTTAAAAGCCCAAGATGAATAGCAAAAGTTCCATCTTAACTGACATACTAACCATTTATTCAAGTAAAAGACATTAAACTAATTCTTCATTGTGTCTCATCTAAAATTAAAGGCTCCTCCTCAGCACAGAATAGAAATACAAATACAGTCATAACATGAATTTTCATGGCATGCCAGTGTTACTTTTCCAGATGACAGAATAATTATAATTAGATATTTTCAAGAGACTCTTTGGGTGTAGAACAAAGATTTTACATATACACCACAACCATTATCTCACAGGTACTCCGAGTATTTGCAAGATATTGTGATCTGGGTATTTATAATACACTTCAGGTTAACAAAACAGACAACACAGAGATTTGTTCTGTTGTGAAAACAATATACTCAACACGGCCTTTAAATTAAAAAATGGGTTAGACACATCAGGTATCACTTCTCCCAGGTAACAGCACAAAGGAAAACCTTCAAGCCATAAAAGATTGCTATGCATGAAAATAAGACAGAACTATGATAATATGTAGTATGTATCCTCTCCTCTATCTTCTCTGGAAACAAACTTTAATAATTCAATTATTCAATTCCGTTTTTAACAAATACGAAAACATATTTCTTACCACATTTTGGTTGATCCTGTGCCTGAAACATGTGATGTAGACAACATATGGCCAGTCATCAGGTTCCATCAGTACTCCTGCAGCATGGGCACATGTAACGTGGAAGGATGCTGGGCAGCGTCCATATGAACACTGGATGCAGGCACCAGAGATTTTCTTAACTCTCTGCCTGCAGAAGACACATTTCTGTAGGAGCGAAATAAACAGAATATTTTCTGTATTACTTCAACTTCAATGATTCCTGCAAGTAACTGAAAGACCAAAAAGTTATTTCTTGTTCAATGATAACATTTTTAACCTTACAAAATGCACAGCGCAAGAAACAGCATTTATGGATTACAAGGCAACTTAATAATATAATTAATCCATAGCATTTTTGCCTTTTTATATAAAGGTGAAGACACTCTATTCAAATTCTATAGCACACAGATAGATAAAGAGATAGACAGATAAATAGACAGACAGACAGATAGATCGATAGATAGATCGATAGATCGATAGATCGATAGATCGATAGATCGATAGATCGATAGATCGATAGATCGATAGATAGATAGATAGATAGATAGATAGATAGATAGATAGATAGATAGATAGATAGATAGATAGATAG
>VZUI01056795.1:0-13573 GCA_013401135.1 Cettia cetti | reverse complement strand
GCCGCCGCCGCCGCTCCGCGCCGGGCCGCGGGGGAGGCTCCGGGGGCGCCGATGGGGCCGCGGCGGGCCGGGGCCCGCGGGCTTGGGGGCGCCTCGGGAGTCCCCGCGTTAACCGTGCCCGTGTCCGCAGGCCGCAGCCATGGCGCCCAGCCGCAATGGGATGATCCTGAAGCCCCACTTCCACAAGGACTGGCAGCGCCGAGTCGCCACCTGGTTCAACCAGCCCGCCCGCAAGCTCCGCAGGTGAGTCCCGGAGCTCCGGGGGCCGCGGGAGGGGCTTTCCCGGTTTCTGCCGGGCCGCTTACGAAGCCGGGACGCCGTGGGTTTGTTTAGCCGTTCCCTGCTCGTGCTCTCGGCGAGCCTCTGGTAGCCGCAGCCAAGTGATGAGACATCTCCGGAATCGCTGCATCCACAGTGATGAACGCACTTCCCTGGGTCTCTGATGGCAGCAGCAGCCGGCCCGGCCCCGCTGTTTGTTCCGGAGGCATCGCTGGGCAGGAGATGCCTCCCTGCGAGGGCAGGAGTGGCACGTGTGGTAGAGATGCCGTGTACCCGCGGCTGTCACAGGTGGGCAAGAGGCTGGAGACACTTGGCTTGTGCCAGCCTTACTGTGACCAGCAGGAGCGGGGCAGTGCCTGGCCCCTGTACTGGTGCTGCTGATCTCACACCTGAAACTGCGGTGTTGTGTTTAGCCCTCACTGCAGTGAGAGACATTGAGGGGCTGGAGCATGTCCAGGGAAGGGAGCTGGGAGGGGTCAGGATCACCAGGAGCGGCTGGGGCAGCTCAGCCTGGGGAAAAGGAGACTCAGGAGGAACCCTCTGTGTCTCCACAACTTCCTGACAGGAGGGGATCAGGCTCTGGCCCCAAGGAACGGGGACAGGAGGAGAGGGAACAGCCTCAGTTAGTGCCCGGGGAGGTTCAGATTGGACATCACTGGGAATTTCTTCCTGGAAAGGGCGGTCAGGCCTTGGCATGGGCTGCCCAGGGAGGTGGGGGAGTCCCCATTCCTGGGGCTGTCGCAGGCGGGGGCTGCATGCAGCACTCTGGACTGATCAGGAGGGGAGCGGGCACAGGTTGGACTCAGTGACCTCGGGGTGTTTCCCAAGCTGAGGGATGGTGTGATCCTGCCTTTCCAGGAGGAAGGCTCGCCAGGCCAAGGCTCGCCGCATCGCCCCCCGGCCCGTGGCCGGGCCCATCCGGCCCATCGTGAGGTGCCCTACAATCAGATACCACAAAAAAGTCCGTGCTGGCAGAGGCTTCAGCCTGGAGGAGCTTAAAGTAAGTACAGAGCATCGATTCAAAACATTCAAATAAACTCTGAGCTCAGCTGCTTCTCCTGTCCTGCAGAAGGTGACTTATTCAGGTGTTGGTACCTGCCGATGCTACCACAGCCAGGGAAGTCTGGCTGTGGAGTTCCTGTCTCTGGGAGCAAGGAAAGTCTGCTCTTACCTGTGATGGTGGAGTGGGTGTGTGAAGGGTGCTTTGAAAGGTAAATGTGTATCTGGTCAGACTGTCATTTAAAATTCTGTTAAAATCAAGCTGAAATAGGGGAAATTTAGGTTGTATATGCAAAAGAAATACTTCCCTGTGAGGATGGGGAGGCCCTGGCACAGGGTGCCTGGAGGAACTGTGGCTGCCCCATCTGTGGTAGTGTCCAAGGCCAGGCTGGACAGGGCTTGGAGCACCCTGGAATAGTGAAAGGTGTCCCTGCCTTTTGCAAGGGGTGCAACTTCAAGATCTTTAAGGTCCTTTCCAACCCAAACTATTCAGAGATTCTGTGAAATTTGAATTCTGAAGAGCCTTGAGTATCCTGAACTTTTTTTGGGGGAGGGGGTAGATTAAGATCACCTTCATTAATTTGTTTCTTTATGAATATTTTTTTTTCTAATTCTAAGTGTTTCAGCCAATATTTCCATGTTGAGGACCGAGCAAACCCAGCTCAATTTAGTTCTAAGAGTAGCAGGGGATATTGTAGCAGCAGGAAGAACCATTCAGCACAGCTTCTCAGAGTAGCTGGAGTTGGATAGTTGGATTAAAGTCCACATAGTTGTATTCAAGTGGGAAGTGTTTCCTTGTGACATGTCCAGGTGTGCTGAGCTGGTGATGTGGTGTGCAGGGCTGCCCACTGTGTATCTGTGATGAGATTCCACAGCAGGGCTTGCTGGCAGCCACCAGCTGCCTCTGCGCCTGGTTTAGTGTCTTAATTAAAACATTCATAACTGAAATTGGTGCACTGAAGCAGGGAAATTGTTCTTCTGGGTGCCAAATACTTCATTACTTACTTTTCTTTAATTTTTGGGTAATGGCGGAACACAAAGCAAAGTGCAGCTGTTTGTCTTCAAACAGAAAATGAGGCTTTTGTTTAACATAGTCTAAAAAATAGTTATTTAATGGTTGTTTCAGATGGTTAGAAAAAAATCCTGATTTAATGGAGCTTCCAGTATTCAGTGAACCAGAGTTGTCCATAACTGACTCATAGATGTCTGTCTGAATCCGAGTTTAAATGTGTACTGCAGGGGTTGCACTTTGCTCCTCTGGGGAAATCCACCTGCAAAAATCAGCCTGAGCAACATCTCAAGTACTAAGATAAACCAGGACACCCTTTGTTGGTGGCGTAGCTGGTCCCTCAGCTGATGCCCAGCCTTTCTCCAGACCCTGCATCCCTGCCTGGCTGTTGGGAGTTGTGGGATGCTGACACCACTCTCTCCTCTCTCAGCTCGCTGGCATCAACAAGAAGTTTGCCCGGACCATCGGGATCTCCGTGGACCCCCGGAGACGGAACAAGTCCACCGAGTCCCTGCAGGCCAACGTGCAGAGGCTGAAGGAGTACCACTCCAAGCTCATCCTCTTCCCGAGGAAGCCAGCCATGCCCAAGAAGGGAGACAGCTCTGTGAGTACCTGGCTGCTGGAAGCGTGTCCTGTTGTGAGAGGTTTGGTGTCAGGCACAGCTCCTGAGCCTTCTCCACCTGTGCAGCCCATGGCTCTGAGCCCGGCACAAGGCCAGGCCTGGCAGGGTCGAGCCTAATGGTGCACTCAGGGTTGCAGTGGCACTTCAGGCATTTGGCTGGGCAGCTGCTGGCGTGTTTTGGTGCTAATTCCTGGAGCTTTGATCCTTGCTGGGCCAGTTGAGTTTTAGTTCAGAGAGCTAAATTGTCACAATGGCTGGAAATTCCCCTTGGAGTCAGTCCTGCTGGTGGAAGGCTGAGGGACTGTGAATGGCTCCAGAGCTGTGTGCCAGCCAGGCTCCAGAAGGCAATTGTTATTGACATTCAAAAATGGTTTTCATTAAAAACCTCTCCAGGATCAGAGCAGAGCTGTGTTCCCTGGCTCTGCTGCCAGAAGATCCAGGGAACACAAGGGTGAGTTCAGACTGTCCTCCCATCATGTGGGAAATCTGGCAGCTCCAGACTGCTTAACTCCATCTTCAGAGCAGGAAGGGCCTCGAGCTGCAACACTGATTCAGATGTGTTAGCTGGAAGTCAGCTGTATGCAGTAAACGTTCAATCATTTTTGTCTGATGGCATGCACTTACAAAAAGCTCCAATCAACCTGAGAAGGAGTTGCTGAGGAATGTTGGGTGTATATCAGCTGTGGGGGCTCAACCTGGAGAAAAGGAGGCTCAGGGAACAAACCTCAGTTTGTGCCAGGAAAGGTGGTTCATGGTGGACATCAGGAATTTCTTCCTGGTCAGGGGTTTTCCAGGGAGGTCTGGAGTCCCCATCCCTGGAGGTGTCCAAGGAAGGAATGGATGGGCTGGGTTGACGAGGTGGGGATCAGGCACGGCTTGGCCGTGATCACGGAGGTGTTTTCCAACCTAGATCCTGTGTAAGTTGAGAAGAGCACAGTTGGTGGCAGAGCTGTCCCAGCTGGCAGAGCTGTGCGCTGCTGCTGCTCCGGCCGGATCCGGGCACAGCGTGGGTTGCCTTTGCAGCTCAGCAGTGCCAAACTCAGGAGTGCTGGGTTTGTTACCCTTTGGTGTTAAAGCTCCTGTCAGCATCAGCAGCACCGTGGTTAAGCTGGGTACCTGCGTGCAGGCTCTGCTTTAGCTGAGGTTTTAGCCAGACAAGTTTAAATTCTGTTCTTCTAACATTCCCATCTTCTGTTGTGCAGCCAGAGGAGCTCAAGATGGCCACTCAGCTCACAGGACCTGTTATGCCCATCAAGAACGTAAGTGTCATTTAATCAGGTTCTCTGTGTGATGTGATTGAGGTTGAACTTGCAGAGAGGGTTCTCTCCTTGCTGTCTCACAGCTTGAGGGTGGCTGTCTTCAGGCATTGCCCGTCCTGGATCAAAAAAAAAAACCTCAGGAATTTTTGAGAGAACTGTGAAATAGAGGGCGCTTTGGGTTTAGCTGGGGTAAGAGTGCTCTGGCAGGTTCTGTGGTCACCATCTGTCCCTAAATCCTCTCTGCTTCTCAGAGCTGCTGTCAGTAGTGTCACAAACCTCTAGTCATTCCCTACAACTCCCTGACAAAAGGGTGGAGCTGCAAGGGGGGTCAGGCTCTCCTCCCAGGACAAGCCTCGAGCTGTGCCAGGGGAGGTTTGGGTTGGATATTAGGAAAATTGTTTCAGGCTGTCCATCCCTGGCACAGCTGCCCATGGCAGTGGCAGAGTCCCCATCCTTGGAAGTATTCAAAAAACACGTGGATGTGGCACTTGAGGACATGGTTGGTGGTAACCATGGTGGAGCTGGGCTGACGGTTGGGCTCGCTATTAAAGGTCTTTACCAACCTTAACAATCTGTGATTTTGTGAAACCTGACTCAGGTTTCCCGCGGTGCTTGTTTTTATTCCTGCTCCCTTGTGCTCCGTGCTGGCGGATCCCGGCGGAGCAGGCTGAGGGCAGGGCCTGTAGATGGCAGAGCGCTCCGCTCCCTGCCTGGCAGGGAGGGCTGTGGGAGGCCTGGGCCGGCGGCCCCCGGGGGCAGGCTGACTGTCTGGCGCTCTCTCGCAGGTTTTCAAGCGGGAGAAGGCGCGTGTCATCTCGGAAGACGAGAAGAACTTCAAGGCCTTTGCCAGCCTTCGCATGGCCCGGGCCAACGCCCGCCTCTTCGGCATCCGCGCCAAGCGCGCCAAGGAAGCGGCGGAGCAGGACGTGGAGAAGAAGAAATGAACTGTTCTCCCCAGAACTGTCAATAAAGAGCCGTAGAGAGCCGGGTGTGCTGTGGTTTTGGGGCACATGTACCCAGCGGAGCCGCCCCTTGTGCCAGTGGCGGTGCAGGGATGTGTTCCAGCGTGGGAAGCCTCGGTTGCTGTGGTTGGAGGCTCCACATGTCCCTGAAAGCGAGTTAGACACCTGTCTTGTGCCCACTCCTCTGCCTTGTCAGGGCTGCAGTCTGGGCTGCCTTCTGCTCTCGTTCTGAGGAGCTTTGGGGGTTCCCCCTCCATGCCAGGCTTTGTCTGCTGCCTCCTCCATGCTGGTATTCCTGGTTTGATGATTGCCACACCTCTCAGTGAGGCAAAGCTGTACAAGTTGGCTGTTACACTGGGGGTCACTCAGGTGCTGCCCACATGGGGGGCTTTCCCCACTTTTAGGGGGAGCAAGGTGTGGCCCAGCGCCTCAGCTGGGCTTGGATGGAGCTGAGTCCCAGAGCTGGGCTGCACTGCTCTGCCATCCTGTACTCCCTGGCCCTTGGCTCAGCCCCTGCTGCAGTGCCAGAGCCTTTTTTAGCCATTTCTTTATGGCTTAAAGGCCAGCCCTGGTGTGGCATTTGGGGACATTGGGGTGGCCTTGGCAGTGCTGGGGAGAGAGTGAACTGATCTTGGAATCTTTTCCAACCCCAGTGATTCTGTGATACTTCCAGTGCCACCACAGGAGCTCAGGAGAAGCTGGGGGGGTTCTGGCTGGTCCCTGTGGCTGTTGTGGGGATCCCAGGCTCTGATGAGGGGCTGTTGAGGGGATCCCAGGGGCCTGATGGGTCACTGGGTGGGTCAGAGCTGCTCCAGGAGCACTCACAGCCCATTGTGTCATCAGTTCTGGGGCTCCTGGGGATGGAGCACTCGGTGCTGGATCCCAGGCACAGCTGCAAGGATCTGGGTGGTTCAAAGAGGCAAGATGTGCCTGGTGAGGTGTTGCCTGTGTCCAGTTGCCACAGTGTCCCTCCAGCCCCTCTGCCCAGCCCGTGTCCCTCTGCGGGTCGGTGCCTCCTGCCCCGCCAAGCCGTGCTGGAGGCTGTGGGGGGAGTGGGAAGGAGAGTGGCCTATTTCTGCCAGGCAGGCTGGGGATTAGCTCCCGGGCCCTGTGCTGCCCTCGTGCTCGTTAGCCCTACCTATCTGCATTTTAATCCCTCCAAATTTGAGCTAATTACATCATCTTCCATAAAGCTGGGTTGACAGCACCACAGTGCTGGGGGAACAGGGGTGGGTGGGGGGTCCCTGGCTGGGGACTCAGCATATGGGGCTCCATGCGCCTGGAATGTGCGTCTGGATGCTCCAGCGTGTGGGGAGGGCACCCGGTGGGTTTGGGGGACCCCACGCTTGTGCTTGGGCTGTTGGCTCACAGTGTGGGGGGCCAGGACCCCCAAGGTGGCTTGGGTACCCCATGGGGAGCAGCTGGGGTGGGTGGGGGGCTGTGACTGTGCCACGGGGGTCTCACCTGGAGCAGGAGCTCCTGCCCTGGCACAGCCGGCGGTGCGGGGGACCCTGGGGACCCTGCTCAGCCCCGGTGCAGGGTGGGCTCCGCTCCGGAGCCGGCAGCGAGGCAGTTAACGGAGCTTGTCATCCATCTCCCTCTTAGGGCTCCGCTCCCGAGCTGCAGCTTGAGTCAGTTGTGTGGAGGTGGCAGCGGCAGCAGCTCCGGCGGGCACACCGGCACGGCGGGCACACCACCGGCACGGCGGGCACACCGGCACTGCCCCTGCCCTGCCGCGTCCCGGCCCAGGCCAGCAGCACACAGGTGAGGTACCCGCTGCCCCTCCACTGAGCGATGGATGATGCCAAGGGGAGCCCGCGATCCCGGGGAGGGGGACGGTGCCCACCGGGGCTGGGGCACCGGAGCCATGTGCCGGGGCGGGTCTGGCACTGCGTGACTTCCCCAGGAAACTTTGGCCCGGCACGAGAGAGCACAGGTGGGCAGGACCTGCCCCTGCCCCAGCCGGGGGCCCCCAGGACCCGCAGGTGGGGGGACAAGCCCCGGACTGGGGCCGGGACTGGCAGAGCCCCTCGCTGACCCGTCAGGCAGCATCGCCGGGCTGAGCCTTAGCAGCCCCCGGGGGGAGGGTGAACACTGTCCCCAGCTCGGGGGGAATCCGTCACCTGGTGGCACAGACACGGAGTTGGTGTCCCCGCTCCGCTCCGGAGAGCCCTGCCCAGGCTGGGGGTGCTGCCCGCAGGGACTGCAGGGGCTCTCCACTCCAGAGCCCCACACGGGGCACCCCAGGGTGGGTGCCCCACCCCACTAAGGTGCCCCTTCCCCTCGGGACACATCCCGCCCCTGGGGTGGGGCTGGGACAGAGCTGGGCACGGCCCTGCAGGACCATATGAGCCCCCCACAGCGGTGCCCGTGGGGCTGGCTGGGACTCGGGGTGCACGGGCAGTGCCACGAGGGTGCCCCAGCTCCCGCTCAGACCCCCTGTGCTTTGATGCCCTGCAGGGCCCCGCGGAGCCATCGGGACTGGAGCCGAGCACCGTCACTGTGCCCCACCCGTGTCCTGCCAGCGGGGCCGTGCCTGGCAGCGCGGGGCGCCGTGTCCTGGGCATGACGGGCACCTGCCCCACTCCCTGACGGCGCCCGAGGCAGCGGCCGCCCCGCTCGCCCCCCATGCCCTTCGCCCACGGGGCCGCCTGTCCCCCGCCACACCCGGCCCGTGCCCCGGCCGGCATGGGCGACGTGCCCGAGCCGGGCCCGCAGGCCCCGCTGGCCGTGCTCTCCAAGGTGGAGCTGCGGGTCAGCTGTAAACACCTCCTGGACCGCGACACCCTCAACAAGTCGGATCCCTGTGTCCTGCTGCTGATGCAGACCCAGGGCCAGTGGATGGAGGTAGGAGAGTGGGGGGCACTGCTGGCACCCCCCGGGCAGGGCAGGAGCCGGGGACGTGGTGGAGCTGGGCACAGGGTGGTGGATGTAGGGGTCTGCAGGGTGGGGTGCTGGGGATGGAGCAGGGTGCAGAGTAGGGATCAGGGTGCAGGAGATGGGGAGCAGAGTGCAGGGTAGAGGAAATAAGAGAGAATGGGGTACAGGGTGCAGAAAGGGGTGCAGGGTTCAGAGCAGAGTGCAGGGTTCAGAGCAGGGTACAGGAGAATGGGGTACAGGGTGCAAAGTGGGGTGCTAGGTGCAGAACAGGGTGCAGGGTTCAGACGAGGGTACAGGGTGCAGAGGAGGGATGCAGGGTGGGGTACATGGTGCCAGACACATTGCAGGTTCAGAACGAGGTGCAGGGTTCAGATCAGGGTGCAGAAGATAATGAAGAATGGGCTGCTGGGTGCAGAACAGGGTCAAGGTTCAGAACTGGGTGCAGGGTTCAGACCAGGGTGCAGGATGGGGTGTGGGAGACAATGCAGAGTAGGGTGCATAGTGCAGAACAGGTTGTAAGGTGCAGAACGGGGTCCAGGGGGTGATGCAGGGTGGACAGGGCACCCGGCAGCCTGTGGGGGTGATGCCAACACTGGGTCACATCCAGCTCAGTGGGGCTGCAGGGCGGGGCGTGGTCCCACCGCATGTGGCTCCGGAGTGACTCCACAGCCCCTGGATAGGGACAAGGAACACCTCAGCCCCCTGGGGTGTCTCAGGGCTGGAGGGCTGGTGCTGACACCCTGGGGCTGATGCTGGCACTGGGGCTGGCAGACACAGGTGGCACTGGGCTGGCAGACACCGGGGTGGCACTGGGGCTGGCAGACACAGGTGGCACTGGGCTGGCAGACACCGGGGTGGCACTGGGGCTGGCAGACACCGGGGTGGCACTGGGGCTGGCAGACACCAGGGTGGCACTGGGGCTGGCAGACACCGGGGTGGCACTGGGCTGGCACGGCTCCTTCCATCCCTCCCCATGCTGAGCTCTGGGCTGGCACCGGTAGCTCGGCTCTAATCGCGGCTGCCCAGCCGGCGGATTTAGCGCTAAATCCCTCAACGTGTCATCGACTCCGCTCAAGCCAGCGCGGAGCCAGGGGGGATCAAGGGCACCGTGCCAGCCACGGTGTGCTGTGCCATGCCAGACACTTGTACCCGGCTGTGCCACACTGTGCTGTGCCATGCTGTGCCATGCCACGCTCCACGCTGTGCTGTGCCTGACACCAGCCAGCTCCAAGAGGCAAGAGGGTCCCTCCTGAGCCACCTTTTGGAGCGGCTCCTGTCCCAGCCAGCCTATGTCCCCCGGACAAGGGGCTGCCTGAATCTGGCTCTGCTGCTGGCTCTAGGAGCTGAGATGGCCCTGGACCTGCTGGGTCCAGAGGGTCTGAGGCACCCAGCAGCCACATCCCCAGAATGAGGGACACAGGAGGGACACGGGTGGCCGCAGCAGAGTGGCAGCAGTGCCCAACAGATGATGCCGGACTGGGCAGGCAGTGGGCAGGGGCTGGCAGGGTGCCTGGCCAGGATGTGTCCCTTGAGTCAACACTGGCAGGGACACGTGTGGGGGAGGCTCCGGAGCTGCTCGGCACCCGCTGCCAGCACGGCCAGGAGACACTGAGCACCCACTGCCCGCTGGGGCCACCAGAGCTGGGGACAGGTGGCCCCCGGGCATGGCCACCCCAGGATGGGCACAGCAGCTTGTCCTGGCACCAACTCATTGCTCCTGCTCAGCAGAGCTGTGGCAAAACATAGCCAGAGGCAGAGCATCCCCTTGGATGAGCACAGGGAGCCCAGTGGGCACAGCGTCCCAGAGCCAGGGCTGGAGGCTGTGGGGGGTACAGGGGCTCCTCTAAATGCCATGCACTTGGGCACAGCAGGTCCTTCCCTGCATTCCCTTCATCATTCCCTCATCCCTGTATCCCTCAGCCTGACATCCCCCATCCCTTCATCCCCCATTCCACACCCCGCACCGCTGGGTTCCCACATCTCCGTGAGAGCCCTGGCACCCCAAGGCCCTGTGCCAATCCCACGCAGGTGGATCGCAGTGAGGTGATCAAGAGCAACCTGAACCCCGTGTTTGCCAAGATCTTCACAGTCGATTACTACTTCGAGGAGGTGCAGAAGCTGCGGTTCGAGGTGTACGACAGCCACGGCCAGGCCAGCGTGGGCACGCACGATGACGACTTCCTGGGGGGCATGGAGTGCACCGTGGGGCAGGTGAGCCTGGGGACCCCCGCCCGGGGACCCCACCATGGTGTCCCCTCCCCAACCCTGGGCTCTCGCAGATCGTGGCACAGAAACGGGTGACGAAGCCGCTGTTCCTCAAGTACGGGAAGTTTGCGGGCAAGTCCACGATCACGGTGAGCACTGAGCCTGTGCTGGGGGTGACAGCAGGGTGGGTGACACTCAGCAGGGGCACGGAGGTGGCACCAGGATGGGGTGCACAGCTGACATGGGGCTGGAATCCTGGGATGGCACCAGACAGGACACACAGGTGGCACTGGACTGTATCAGTAGGGTGGCACAGACTCTTGGGGGTGCAGAGGGCTCAGAGTCCCCGATGGCATCTACTGGCCATCCTGAAGGTCCTTGCCGTGCCAGGGAAGCACGTGGGACCTTGTCCCCTCCCAGGGCTCCACAGGGAGGTGGTGGGCAGGGGGGCAGAGCTGTGCCAGGCACTGAGCACCCCCACGGTCACCTCTCAGATCATCTCGGAGGAGATCTCGGGGAACAACGGCTACGTGGAGCTCGCCTTCCGCGCCAAGAAACTGGACGACAAGGTGAGCCAGGTGCCAGGGGGGAAACAGGGAGGGTGGGCAGTGCTCTCTCTCACCCTCCTCCCCCAGGACCTCTTCAGCAAGTCAGATCCCTTCCTGGAGATCTACCGCATCGACGATGACCGCAGCGAGCAGCTGGTGTACCGCACCGAGGTGAGGCCACGGCGGCACTGGGCCCGGGGCCACCCCGGGGCCCCCCGGCCCCACTGAGCCCCCCGGCCCCACTGAGCCCCCCATCCTGCAGGTGGTGAAGAACAACCTGAGCCCAATCTGGGAGCCCTTCAAAGTCTCCCTCAACTCGCTCTGCAGCTGTGAGGAGAAGAGGAAGCTGAGGGTGAGGAAGAATGATGGGGACCCCTATTCCTGCTCTGTCCAGGGGCATCTGTACCCCAGCTTCCCTGGGGGTGTCCTGGGGGCCCCAGAGTGCTGGGGACAGGGCTGAGGAGCCCCTGGCTGAGCCGTGCCCATCACAGTGCGTGGTGTGGGACTACGACTCACGGGGCAAGCACGACTTCATCGGGGAGTTCTTCACCACCTTCGAGGAGATGCAGAAGGCGATGGGGGAGAACAAGGTGGGACATGGGGACACGGGGATGGCCTGGGGGTCACCCTGTGTGCTGCCAGCAGAACCTGTCCTAGCAGCCACCCTCCAGCTCTTCCTCTGGGTTTGGCGTAATTTTCTTCTTGCTGTTTGGGGAAGGGATGGTGGGTTCAGGGTCTTCTGGGGAATCAGTCATGGATGGGAGCTGGAGCCTGGGGGGTGGCTGGGAGTGGGGGAAGGCAGCTGCACCCTGGGGCTGTGGGGTGCAGTGTGATTGGGGAGCCGTGTTTTGGGGCTGTGGGGTCCCCACGGTGCAGAGCGTGGGGTGGCAGGGCTGGGCTGTGTCCCGGGCGGGGGCTGCAGGCAGTGCGGGTGCCGGTGCCACAGGTGCAGTGGGACTGCATGAACCCCAAGTACAAGATCAAAAAGCGCAACTACAAGAATTCGGGGGTCGTGGTGCTGCTGGACCTGAAGGTGAGTGCCCAGGGGCTGTGCCGGGCTGTGCCGAGCCGTGCCCGGCTCCGTGGGGCGGGGCCGCCTGACGCGGGTCCCTCTGGAAGATCCACAGGGTTTACTCTTTCCTGGATTACATCATGGGCGGCTGCCAGATCCATTTCACGGTGAGCAGCGTCCCCTCCCCTCCCAGCAGGGACACACCCTGCTCACGCGGGTCACCCTCACTGCCCCCCACACCAGGTGGCCATCGACTTCACGGCCTCCAACGGGGACCCCCGAAACAGCTGCTCCCTGCACTACATCAACCCCTACCAGCCCAACGAGTACCTCAAGGCACTGGTGGCTGTGGGCGAGATCTGCCAGGACTACGACAGGTTGGTGGCTCTGGCGGGTCCCCCAGGGCCACACACATTGGTGACATCCAGCTTGGGGTCAGATCTGCTGGTGACAGGCACTCAGTGATGGCACCAGAGCTCCTCACGCCCCTTCCCTTGCAGCGATAAGAAATTCTCAGCTCTGGGCTTTGGTGCCAGGATCCCCCCCAAGTACGAGGTGAGGGGGTCTCAGTTGCCAGGGCCCTGTGGGACCCCAGGGATGTGCTCATCCCTCTGGGAACCCTCGGCTGTGGCACTGGTGGGGCTGTGGTTGGGGGTGCACCAGCTGACCCCTCCCTCCCTCCCTCCCTCCCTCCCTCCAGGTCTCCCACGACTTTGCCATCAACTTCAACCCCGACAACGATGAGTGTGAGGGTGAGTGCAGCTCCAGAGGGGCCAGATCCACGGCTGGGGTGCCCCTCACCCCTCACACACCCCACAGGCATCCAGGGCGTCGTGGAGTCCTACCAGAGCTGCCTGCCCAAAATCCAGCTCTACGGCCCCACCAACGTGGCTCCCATCATCTCCAAGGTAGCTCGTGTGGCAGCCGATGAGGAGCGGACCAAGGAGGCGTCGGTGGGTCCCTCTGCCCCCGCCGGGGCCGGGCTGTGACCGTGCACACTCGTGACACTCGTGGCTGCTCCGCCGCGGGGCCGGCAGCAGGGTCAGGCAGCCCCTCCCTGTCGCCCCCAGCAATACTTCATCCTGCTGATCCTGACGGACGGGGTGGTGACGGACATGGCAGACACGCGGGAAGCCATCGTCCGGGCCTCCTACCTGCCCATGTCCATCATCATCGTCGGCGTGGGCAACGCCGACTTCACGGACATGCAGATCCTGGACGGGGACGACGGCGTCCTGCGCTCCCCCAAGGGCGAGCCCGTCCTGCGCGACATCGTCCAGTTCGTCCCCTTCCGCGAGTTTAAGAACGTGAGTGGGGCAGCGACGAGCTCCTGCCTTCCCTTCCCGGCCCTTCCCTCCCTTCCCTCCCCTTCCGCCCCCTTCCGCCCCTTTCCATCCCCTCCCGGCCGGACTTGTCCCGTCCCCTCTCCCATCCATCTCCTCCCTTCTGGTTCCGTCTCGTCCCCGTCTGTCCCTCCCGTGCCTTCCCCGCTCCACACCCGCACATCGCGGCGCCGGGAGGCGCTGCCGCGGCTCACCCGCTGTCCCCGCTGTCCCCGCTGTCCCGCAGGCGTCACCCACGGCCCTGGCGAAGTGCGTGCTGGCGGAGGTGCCCAAGCAGGTGGTGGAGTACTACAGCTACAAGGCTTTCCCCCCGCGCTGCCCCCGGCCCCCCACCCCCGACCCCAGCCTCGGCTCCCCGCAGTGAGGGACCCCCGACCCCCGACTCCAGCCTCAGTTCCCCCAGTGAGAGACCCCCAGTGCCCCTCAGCCCTGGGTGGCCCCGATGAAGGGCCCCC
>VZUI01056794.1:0-14625 GCA_013401135.1 Cettia cetti | reverse complement strand
TCTCAGGTCTAGAACTGAGAACTGTAATTTTTTCTTTTAACTAAAGAGACTGCTTAAAGAAAAAAAAAAAAAAAAAAAAAAAAAAAAAAAAAAAAAAAAAAAAAAAAGCAATATAAAATGCTCACTCTTGTGTGGGCCATTTTTCTCTTCATGATCTGCTGAGCTCCCCTGGAAGCTCTTGTGTTCAGCTGGTACTTCTAATTAAAAAGGAGTACTCCTTCTCATGCCACATTCCATGGTAGCTGAATGTGTGTTATTTTATTTTCAGTCCTACTACATTCTTCTGTTATTAAACAGATTGCCTCTTTCTAACACGATATGTGTTTCAAAAACATATGTTAAAAAAAAGATTGGATGTGGCACTCAATGCCATGGTTTAGTTGAGGTGTTAGGGCATGGGTTGGACTCAGTGATCTTGAAGGTCTCTTCAAACCTTGTGATTCTGTGATATGTAGGTTTTGTCAAGTTTAAATCTGCTCCATTCTGTATCACCAAAAATCATTGACTTTGCCTCAAAATGACCTCCAAAGAAACACAAAATCGTTTCACACATAAATAGCTGATTAGATGTTGTATTTCTGTCACTAATAACACCTTGTCTCCAAAATGTTTTATGTTTATGTTCTTTTACCTTTGTGTAAAAAATTATAGAACAAGCAACATTGAAAATACATCAATCACTCTAGATGAGTCTTTGTAAGCAACTCATGAGAAAATGGAGATACCAACAATGATGTCCTAATTTGTTCCAAATTCATAAAACCAAGTGTGCACAGACATAAACAGCAATTTCTAGTTCCAGATACTCAGACAGACACGATCTTCCGGAAGAATCTGGTTTCCCCAGTTCTATTGCCTACTTTAGTATGGTAAAGCATAACAGTATATCATACCCTAACAGATAAAATACTCCTTCTCTCCAAGCAGCTCTATAAAATTAAGTGACCCTGATGAGCTGTGTCCACTCCTTTGCACAATATTTAAGTAAAGACAAAGCAGAGTTAAAAAGTAAGGCTTGCTTTTAAGATTTATAATGGTAACAAACTCATCTGGAGCAGCAGTTACAGAAGTTATGAAAATATGTCATAGATATCATAAACTGTCAATGAGTTCATCCTGAAGCTATTAGCTAGTAATTTGTAATAGTAATAACAGTTTTGTCAGAAGCAATACTTAATTACATCTATAAAATTCAGTTCTCTTAAATTAAAATATATGTCACTCTAACTAGAAATAGTTCTTGATAAGTATTCTTGAGCTGACACTGTTCAGTATCTTTTCTTATGAGCACTACGATGCTTTATGGTGTTCTGGTATTTGATAAGGACTGATTTTACTTTTCCTAAGTTGTTTAACAACTTTAAGACAAATTGACATTGTTAGCTAAAAGAAAACTGGCATTTCTTCATTAATCAAATAATGATGGATGGAAATATACTAAATTATCATTATTTCATCAAGAGCAAAGACTAGTCCTAATGGACATGGACTAACCACAGTGGTCAATGACTGATTTTAGTGTCATTGCAGTCTTATAATTAAAGCTCCAAATTGAGAAGTAAGGCATATATCTAAGCTCTTAATCAACCCTGTGATAGAAGCTGTAATGATTTGAGGTTGTACTCGTGCACTACTTATCCATTGTCCATAATAATGGAAATTTCTTTCTTTGTAATATATTTTTCTTATGCCTTTTATTTCTTTCACTCCACATTCAGTATCTGTGTTCTACCTTGGTGATCATTTACCTCCAGAGAAACTACACTGGAGAAAACTGCAGCTTATCCTAGTGATCAAATACAATTCATAGATCTACCCTAGGGAAGATCAACTAGTTACAATCTTTATCATCTGGTGAGGGAAAAGTCTTTTTTCTTGCTCTTATGCAGTCTCCATGATCTGTGCTCTCCAAGTGGCACCATACAATTGTGTCTTCCTCATGTCATAATATTTCAAAAAGGAAAACACAATACCTTCTCTAAAAATTTCCCATGTACACAGTTGGAATCAGCTCTAGAATCTTGTTCCTTTTATTGTCCTAGTTTCATGGAAAAGATAAATATTTGGAGGTATTCATTAGTACATATAAGCAAATATATACATTTGCTTTAGGATGACTACACAGAATGAGAGGTCTCACAAATATAGATACATAGATATGGCATTAAACTAATGCCTCAGGCACGGTATCTCATCCTTTGGATGAAACCTCACAACACACTTGTTGAAATGGTACATTGGTGTTGAACTGGATGCTTTGCAAATCTTATATGCAGAGCAACCCCCTTAAAATCCACAATTTTTTCACTCTCTTGCTCCTGTCAATGAACTTAGAAAATAGAGTAATCAAATAGGGTTGTGTAAAATAATTAGCTTACACTTGAAAAATCATGACAGGAAGATGAAAAGACAGAAGTTACATTCAGTTCCACAAACATGATATAACAACAATGGTAAGGAACTCATTTGGTACGTTAGAAACAGGTATGCAGATGATTTTGAAAATTCAACAGATTTATCTTGTCCTTCTGAGGTGAAGAAATTGTCTTCCAAAGTATCCTTATAAACAAAAGTGTAGACATTAAAAAGAAGTAAAGGGCTTTCTTTTTTTTTTTTTTTTTTTTTTAGATGTTGAAAAAAGCATAATAATTAGTTAAAAAGGGATTTAGGAAGCAACAGAAGTACCATCAGAAAGGGGTGGGGAGAAATAGATTTATGATCATGCAATCAAAGCACTTTACAATCTGAAGGTTGAAGAAAGGAAGCAATAATGATTAGAAGTAAAGGGATACAAAAGCATTATAAAGGTCATCTGAAAACCTGAGACTGCCTTTGGTAGGTTTTTACTTAAAAGATCACATACAACCAAAAATACCCTTTAACCTACCTTTTTAACCTTGTAACCATGAGGTATAATTAAACAAGGTTAAGTGTGACCATTCCTAGAATGTGTAGGGTGTAATAATAAAATCTTAGTAAGAAAAAACCCCCTGTAGTTTAATAGCCTCTAAATAGTTTGGTTAGGGGAACTGATCTGTAATTATAACAACCAGGTCATGTTTTCTAAATATAAAAAGAAATAATTATGCAGGTTCCATAGTTGTTGGTGAGCACTGGTGTCAGCTAATGTGAGCTTAAAGCCTTGTAGATTTATTACAACTGCACAACAGTTATTACTATAACAAAATTGCTAACATAGAAATTAAATGGATTTGGATATAAACACAGTTCATTCACAGATATTGAAATCATTTTAAGTATTACATAATCTCCGTATCTTGCAGACATGTAGAGGGGCAATGTCTGTGAGGAAAGTCGGGTAGGTCAGTTCTGCAGTCCCAGCTTTGCAGTGCACAATCCTAAGATGAATAACCATGAGGATCCCTGGAAGCCATTTCGGTGCTCTCTGCTCTCATCTCTTTGAATCTCCCTCAGGGTTCTCTCTTGGGTATTCCTTAATCTCTCATATATTCATGCAAATTTTCTGAAGCCACCTCTACCCCTGAAGCCATGCAACATGTATGTCTCCAAGAGCATCTTTCAGAACACTTACTGTGGGTCTTGCCAAAAGTGTCTTCCCAAGTGGGTCCCCAGAAATATCTCCCCCATGTGTCTGCCCAAAATCCTGCCTATGTTTTTCCCCCAAAGCCTCTCCCCTTTTTTTCCAAGCACCTATCTTCCAAGAACCTATCTTCTTTTCCCAAGAACCTTCTTCCTAAGACTCTCGCTCTTTAAGACTCCTTCAACACATGCTACTCACATTTCCCCAAGCACTTTTCACCAAGTC
Source organism: Cettia cetti (assembly GCA_013401135.1). NCBI lineage: Eukaryota > Metazoa > Chordata > Aves > Passeriformes > Sylviidae > Cettia > Cettia cetti. The sequence continues at coordinate 10,838 of VZUI01056794.1, read as the reverse complement.
TCCCAAAAAAGCATATCACTCTTGTCTCTTGCCCCTAATAGCTGCTCCTCTTGTGTAAATATGTGTGAGCTGGAGCTCCATAGGCTTCTCTATCCAGCTGCAGAAAGAGCCTTTTCTGTTGCTACCCCTCAGTGCTGCCAGCTATTCCCAGCACAAACCTGGGTCAGAAAGCCACCGAACCACAACACATAGGTAAAGGCTAAAGAAAGAGGAGGATGATGTTGCATGCCTGACCACAGCTTTGTGCCACTGCACAGCCCCAGCAAGGGAAAAAGGCAATGCCAAGTGACCCATTCAGCACCCAGAGCTAAATAAAGCTGGACAGATGTCACAGAGGTGTTAAGGGTATCTGTACAACACAGAAAGGGTACTGTTTTTGTATGACATGCAGCATAAGCTGTTACTGCGCATCAACAGAGGTAGCTTTTGGAAGCACAAACTTTATACATCTCCCCTCTGCCAGTGGACTCTTTATGTACACCAAAATTTGTTTGAACTACACTCCCTGCATAGTACTTCTTAGCTCCATGTTTTACTAGCACAGAACAGTGTCTATTTTGAAACACATCCATAAATTGTATTCAGCCTGTTTTCTGCATGCCGTATCTGTGAGCAGACTGGCAATATTTAAATGGGATTTGATTTCTGTTGTTAGGATTATTATTTTTAGATAGAATCTTTTACTGCATGAATCAGTACTCATGTTTAAAATTCATTCCCTAGCATAGGTCAGATAAAATTGCACATGATTGTTCGTGTTTGGATGAGCACAGAAGCAATTCTTTAAGAATTCTTCTGTGTGCCAATCAGTTTGTGAAAATGCTTGTGACTTTGAAATTTGCTTGTGTGTGCGATCCCACCTGCTACATTTGATTCCCTGAAGATATGCCAGTAGGTTAAGAGATGCAAATATGGATATAGCAGAACAATCTACAAATGTGAATATTTGTGCAATCTGAGAATTTTCCCCCATAATTACAATTTATAAAAAAACATGTTTATTGCATTTGAAGATACATCTATTAATTAATTAATTAATTCCTTCATTCATTCATTTATTAGTGGTGGAAAGAAAACTGGATAAGCATCCTTTTTTTTCTTCTCTCCATAGGTCATCATTTATCACGTCTTTCTCCCCCTTCTCTGAATACAACTCTGACTTCAGTAAGTGATGCTGGTTTCTCAGTAACTTTTGCAAATCAGTTTACTTAATTAAATTTCAAAATATAGGCTCTTTGGGTGAAATTCAGTCTGAGATTAAGACACCTAGATTTAGAGGTTTTGTTCTATTGCCTTAACACAGATGTCTATACAATTTCAAATAACCTGTCTATGTCTAAGGGTACTTCAGAAGTGCATGAATCTCCAATAGCTTCTGTGTCATACCTGTCAGAGCTGTGCAGATGTCTTTGATACTCTAGGGCTTCTGAAATTGCAGCAGAAACTGAAATGAGGTTCATGGCAGAGCACTAGATTTGAAATATTTTTAGTAGCTTTCTAAGTGAAATTCAGTTACTTAAACAAAGGCACACAGTGCTATATGAAATAGCATATTCAAAAAATCTGCAAAGAGCCAACAGATATGAAGCAGGACCAGCAGAAGCTCACCATATTCAGAGTGGCATCTAGACATTAACTAGATATTAACACATAACAATGTCCCTGAATTAGACAAGAAGAAAAATGCTGCAGGTGAAATACTCAAATGTAGAATCCTGCATAAAATTGCTCTTTTGCAGGGGTGTGGGTTCTCAAGAAGTAAACTCTGCTCTTATCTACTCTATCACAAGATTCTGTTTTTGCTTGTGAAAGTTTTACTTTTCTGTAAATGTATTATCTAAATTCTTTGAATGATTTAGACTTTGCTCTCACACCCTGAATATTTTTTATAAATAAATATATTTCCAATAACAGGATTTTCTGTCCTACTGCCTTCTGATAAACTGTGATGGATATCCTCAAGAGAGTACAAACATTCTTCTGTACACTTTTAGTAACTGTTTCCAACCTGCAGTTGCACCTAGCAATGTGAAAAGAGCTATTCCAAAGAAATTAATAATTTTGTGCTCATGGGATTACAAAGTGGGAATTGCATGGCCTATTTCTTTATTTGCAAATATATCAAAATTCAAAACTACTTTTGTCTTCAAGAAGGAAAACAAAGACAATTGGGGACTCATATCCTTTCAATTCATATACTTAATTATTTATCTGGAAACAGTTTTTGCTTGGACATCAGGACATAGGACATTAATCTCAGGAGGAGTTTGCAGGTTTTATTTAAAACAGTTTCACAAGGAATAAAGTGCATAGTCCTATGCATTTGATGGGGTGTGCTGTTTCCGTGGCAATGAAACTTGTATGAGGTTAATTCTTCCTCACAGTAAGGTTACTTTGATCACCCTCACTGGGAGCTCTGTGGCATGTATTAGCATGTATTCTAGGTTCATTTAGCAATGTAAGGGATTGTAGCATAAATGCCACACGTCTCTGCCAAAAAGCAGTATAATCGGAGATAATAAAGGTTTCATAATCTATAGTGTTCAGGTCAGTCAAGACTAAGTGACCTGGATTCTGTATGTTCAGTTGACATAGTTTTAACCCCATAGGTTTAACCCCAGCACCACACAGGCTCTCTCTCAATCTCCCCTAGTGGGATGGAGGGGAGAATCAGAGGGGTAAAAGTAAGAGAAGTCATGGGTTGAGATTAAGGCAGTTTAATAACTAAAAACAACCCTCAAACCAAAGGAAATATAACCAAAGCAAGCAAAACAAAACCAATAAAGAAAATGTTATGTAAGAGAATCCAGACCAACAGCACCAACAAACCAACATCCAGCCAGTCCCTTGGCAATGTCTGCCACAGTCAACCCCTCTCCACCCCCAAATTTTATTGCTGACTATTATATCACAGTGTCTGGCACATCCCTTTGGTCAGCTGGGGGCAGATGTCCTGGCTGTGTCCCCTAACAACTTGTGCACTCCCAGCCTACTCACTGGTGGGGTAGTGTAAGAGGCAGAGAAGGCCTTGACTCCGTGTAAGGACTGATCAGACCAGAAATAATTGAAACATCTCTGTTTTATCAACAGTTTTTATCACAGATCTAAAACACAGCACCATACAAGCTAATATGAAGAAATTAAACTGTATCCTAGCCAAAACCAGTGCAATATTCACACCTTTTCCCACATCATTTACATCAAGTTCCTTTCCACACTGTAAAACAGATCCCTAAGAACCTCTGCCTCCAACCCCATCCTTTTACATACACATACACATTTGTCATTCCCATGGCTTATGGACCACCCCGGGAAATGAACGTAAAATACAATAGTCATACAAATGTCCACTGCGTTTGTTTAGTCCATGACTTTGGTCTCCATCTCTTATGGTGGCCACTCCAGGCAGGAGATTTCTGTGGGTTGTGTGGCACTTTTGGGCACCAAAACTACCTCAGGACAGATCACTGCCCCTCTTGCACTGCTGTTTGTGAGTCTCATCCTCACTGTCCCAGTGCCTCCTGTTACAGTTTTTCCTATAGCATGCAATTTAAATAATGGGTTACAAAAATTTAAAGGTACCTCCATTAAAATATCTGTTCCAGGACCCTTTCCACCAGGGTGTAGGGTTTAACATTCCAGCTAATTCCTCTCCCATCTTCTGCTTCAGCTTGGTTAGCAACAAGAGATTCCTGCTATTATGGCTGTGACACGTGACAACCACAGTAATGGTGACATACACCCCCATATAATACTGGCATCATGAATCAGTGGCATTACACAGTTCAAATAATTAGTTATTTTCACTCAAAAGAACTGTATGCACACTAGTTGAAGTCTCTTAACTTGTTCCATCTTGAGTCTGAGCACAGGCCTTGCATACTATAAAATTAAGAATGGCAAGAGCAATTTCAGAAACTGCAGTCAGAAAGAGATTAAATATATGTTCTCTGTGTAGGAAGCCAGTAGTCTTTTTCATTAGCAACAGCAGTACATGCTTTTTCTTTCACAGTTCTGTTACATTAGTTAAATGTACTACATTTTTATTAACATTAAAATGTTGGACAAATTACTAAGGATTTTCTATCCCGAGGGCTGCAGTAGTTGGAAAAGTATCTTTCATATGTCAGCTAAGAGGGGTAGTCCAGTATGGAGACTGAAAATAAGGGACGGATCAGTTTGCAGACCTATATATCTTTGTATAAAACCACTTTACTTTTGATCAAAATCTCTAGTGTAGGATTTTCTATTTGTTTTTGTGCAGAAGGATCATAAGATGCTCAAATGTGATTTCTGGGCAAGGCACACTTCCAGAATTCATTGATAGCTTTGCAGTCCACTCCATTCCTTGTTAGGCTGTTCAGTGAGTAGGCAATGAAAAATCTCCTCTGCAGAGAGATGAATTCCACCAGTAGCCTGGAAAATGTGTTCTCTTCCCTCTGGACTCACAAGATTAATGCCCTCCAAGGCTTGCCTAGCCTTAAATAACATTGAAAGAAGAATAGCAGGCTCCCTGGATGGATTTTTCCTAATCCAGAAAATTAAAATCCATCAGAATACAACTGTCTAAAGAAATTTAATTTGAACTAGTAATATTGTTGTCTTTTCTTATATATCCAGAAATAGTATCTGAACATTCCATAATCCAAATTGTTAAAAGATATCCTGTCCCCATGAAAATATATTTTCAGGTGAGAAAGAGAGGAAGGATTAATATTCTTTAGGTCCTCTTATGAATAAAATGCAGACCTATCTTAAAAATGCAATAAATTTTCTATTGGATCAGACTAATAGTACCTCTAGTCCAGTACTCTGTTTCAGACAATAGCAATAAGAAAAGCTATTCAAAGAGAATACGTAAGCCTGCCCATTTTCTGCAGCCCATCCCTGTTGTACTTCCCTTATATCTACCTGGGATTCAAGAGACAAAATCCCTTCCCTAGTCCTTTTAGCACCCCTTTATGGATTTGCCATCTGGGAATTTGTTCAATCCCTCCTTTTATTGGTTGATTCTGACTGCCACCAAATTCTCCTGTGGGAGAATGTTCCAGGAAAATACTGCCTACCATGCAAAAATGTTCCTTCTCTTATGTTTTTTAACTTTACAGTAGAATATATTTTTATATCTTTATGTAAACAAGAACCCCACTTAATCATTCTATTTTGGTGATAACTCTAATAACTTCTCTCAAAATTTGGGTATTGGAATCACTTTCACTATTTTTTCCCTGCTTTTTCTTTTTTAATAACACCAGGTTTCTCTAAACAGCGTTTTGAGAAAATCCTTGAGATATTTTTTCCCAAGAGTCTTCCCAAGGACACACTCCATCACTTTTAGAAGCATATGCAGATCTAATGATTAATTTAGACTTTCTTATACGGGGGAGACTAGTTTCCTTAGCTATCCAGACTGCCTTGACTTCTGGTGAAAATTCAGGACAGGAGTTAAAATTGAGTGTGGTGGTGAAACTCTGATTTTTGTCCTAGAACTGTAAGATTTAAGATGTTTCTTCCTTTGACTTCTGTCAAGAATAAATTGTGTACCTTGCCTCCTGATTCATTGGCCTGAAAAAGGGTTTTTCCTCTCATTTCTTTTCCTGTCCTGATGCATAAACAAAGAATCTATAATCCAACATTTAAGACCAGATGCTGGAACTGAAAAGAAGGCAAGTTTTCTCCATGTCTAACCAGACTGTTAGGCTGCGCACTGACAGCTGTCTTGCACAGTGGATGAGCATGAGCTTCACACCAAGCAATAGGAATCCATAGGCCTAAGATTCTTTTCACCCACTTTCCTCCTCCATCCTCAGCAAATCTATGCCTGAAGAGAGAATCACATTCCCTCCTCTCTGACACTAGGCAAAGAAAGGGCAGGAGAGCACAAGGCATATCTTATTTCCATTACTTGGACTACACCCAGGCACAGTGGTGGCAGGATTCCTTGGTTGCTTGAACCAGGTTAAAAACATCAACCTGCCTTTCATCTACGCAGTGCATTCCAGCTCTGATGAGCACAGGCACTTTTTTTTTCTCTTTAATGAGAATGTATCACCAGTACAGACATTTGCGCAGCTGGCATGAATATCTCTGCACCTGATGCCAACTTACCTCAATTAGCAGAACAAGCACATCATCATCCTGCTTTAAATGAAATCTGCCTAGATAAAAAACATTTTAGAACAGTTAAACTTTTAAAAACACAGCCCAAAAAAAGCCAAAAGGCTTTAAGGTGTTACTGGTGCACTTTAGTCTTACACTGCCATACCCCTGCAACCTGAAGGTAAAAATACTTGTTAAGGTGCTTTCTGAAAAAATAATAAGCATGTAATGGAGGTGGACAGAATATACCAATAGATAGACCAAGTCTTATTGTCTTTACTGATAAAAGGCAATACACAGAGTAGAGAAATGCAAAGGAAAAAATGAAAAAAGGGAAGTACAGTAAACTAGTTTAACTCAGCCAAGCAGGGAGGCACCAGAAAAGGCATTTTAGGGTCATGTGGCAAGTGACAAGCTAGGAAAATAATCATTAGAAATGAGTATAAATTGCATTTATCAAGGACAGGGGAAATAATGTTATTCGTGCTAAAACAAGAAACAGCCTAGTGAGTATTAGATTTATAAAGAAATAGGAAAGCCATTGAAGTTTTGAACCTAATCTGGATCTCAACATCTAAATTGAAAGTTGCCAATCTGTCACTCCTTAGAATTTCAGTCAGATTGTGATGCCATGAGGGCTGCTGGGAAAACAGGCTAGGACATTTTGCTGTGACTGCGCACAGCTGAGCATCCAGAGCACTGGCATAAGGGCACAAGAGTGGCAGAGAAGTAGAATGAGACATCAAGGGCTACTTGAAGCTCTTGAAGTGCACCATGGTAGGAAACATACACAAGCATGGGTCTTCAATCACTGTCCTGCTTATTTCTCTTTCTTCTTCTGAAAAAAACCTGATGCCATGGACTAAAAGTTTCCACAGGCTGGATCCAATCTCTGGCCTTTTAAGAGATCAAAACATTTTTATGAATAATATCCCATCAAGTTGTCAGATGGTCACACCATTTCTGTTTTGAGTTAGAACCTGAAAAGCTAAACTTCAGAGTTTAGATAACTTGTTTGTTCTCTCTGCTCATCAGCTTTCTGTATCTGGGTACAATAGGAACGAATCTGCACAATAGACACAACTATAACAACTACAGAGATTTGCACATAGCCTTTCCTCTGAAAGTATTGATTTAGGTACATATTACCTCAAATATGCTTTGACTGTATTAATGAATACAGTATTTACATTACTTTTGGTCATCTTGATCTTAGCTGTAGATCAATAATTTAATGATTACAAAATTAAAATGTTCAACTGATGTAATAGGTTTTATTTTTAGCTTAAAAGACCACATAAAGTGTTATTTGTATTCCATTTTCCAAAATACTCTTAGAACAGATTTCAGATAAGCTGTTAAATATTTACCAGTGACTTTCAATGGCTTAGTTGATGCCATCTAAATACTTGGTCTATACATTTAGAAGTCCAATAAAGCAGAAATTTTATTTTATCAGATTTTTTTTTCCATTAGTGTCATCAGTCACAAGTTAAGTTCAAAATTAGTGAAACATGACAACAAAATTGAATGCCAGTATGACACCGACTTCTCACATCATTTTATGGTCATTATGCACCCAATCATGATATACAGCACTCTACAATTCTAGTTATGTTTGTTTTGGCCCACTTTTAATCTCACTCACTTCAATGCTGCCTGAACATTTTACCGGCACTTCCTTTACTCTTTTTATAAGTGTACAGATACTATGTATAGGAAAATCTGTCAGATCACTGGCATAAACTTCCATTAACAGTTTCTTCTTCTACAGAAGGTTATGTTTTTATGATTATGTGTATTAACTTTGTTTATACATCAGCATCCTAATTACTGTTGCTATTATTACCAGTATTATTACTATTATTATTTTGTCTGTGAAACAAGGATGGATATATCTGGAGGCTGAAATCAAACCTCTTGTTGATTCTTTCAAATGAAATTTGTGCACTACTTCCCTTCAGAAATGCGTACTGTCATATGCAATATTCATAATATGGATAGATACGTCATATGAGAATAATTTAATTGTCTGTTCTGCTCTACCATTGTTTAATGAATTCTTAACAATCTGAGGGCAAGCTGTTGTAGAACTATTATTAAATTTCATATTTGTTTTGCAGTTTTCTTTACCACTATCTATTTTTATTTCTTTACCACATCTTTTTAAGAAAATAATGACTTTAACTTATTCTTACAAATAAAAGCTTTGAATATTTGTTGTTCACAAAATGTAAAGTTTAAAGTTTCATTGCGGATGCTTGGTCATAAAAAGTTAATTAAAATTAAGACATATTTTTTATTTAAATCCAAATTTTCCTGTCAGGAAAAAGTATGGAAACCAACAGGAAATGTGAAATTGATAGCTTAGAATGCACAAAGAATATTTTTAAAGCTCCAGAAAAATGTGGTGTTAATTTCTGTAGGTATTAACCTACAGTTCTTAAGTTATGTAAAAAGGAGACAGGAATATGGGCAAATGGGATGTCATTCACTAGATGATGATAATGATGATATAAAACTCTAGCCTTCCACTTTTTAGTCATCTCTTCTATAAGCTAAATTGACTTAAATTTTTTGATCTCTCTTCCAGCAGAAGTTTTCTAAACATAAAAGAAATCTCATTTCCCTTCTTCAGACTATTTTTCTCCTGCTATGTCATGTCGCATGAAAATAAATCCTGCACCAATGCATACTGATTTTTTGAAACATGTGTCATCACACAAGCAGTCGTGTGTCTTTCAGGTATGTTGGTGGTTATGGAGCATTTCTTAACTTTTTCAGTATTTTCCATCATTAATCAATTAAAACTCTAAACCATTTATGAAAGTATTAAATACAAATACGTCTGTATTTATATTTAGTACATTAGTACATTTATAAATTAATAATTAATAAATTAATACATTTATATATTAACACGAAGTTATCAAGCTGGTCCCAGGAGCAATCAATATATATCAGGAGATTATCAGTGGACAAGGGGAGGGTTACACATGTCATCTATCTGGACTTCTGGAAAGTCCTTGGCATGTCCCCACAAAGTCTTTCTGTCTAAACTGGAGATGGATTTGCAGAGTAAACTGTTTAGATATGTAAGAAAGTGACAGGATAGTCACACCCACAGGGTAGTGGTCAACAGCTCAGAGTCCCAGCAGAGACCAGTGGTGTCCCTCGGGGGTTTGCAGAGGTAATTATTTAATACCTTCACAGACAGAGGGACTGAGCGCATCCTCACCAAATTTGCAGGCAACACCAAGATGAATGATTCAGTTGCTAAACCTGAAGCACAGGATCCCATCCAGAGGGAACTGGATAGGCCTGAAAAATGGGCCCAAGGGGATCTCATGAGGTTTAACAAGACCAAGTGCAAGGTGCTGCACCTGGGTCAGGGCAATACTCAGTATCAACACAGGCTGGGGATGGACAGGTTGTGACCAGCTCTGTCAAGGACTTGGGGTGAATGAGGGGTTGGACATCACCCAGCAATCCACAGAAAGCCAAAGATATTCTGGTCTGCATCAAAAGCAGCATGGCCAGCAGGGCAAGGAGAGGGTTCTGCCCCTCTGCAGTGCTGCATCTAGCTCTGGGATGCAGTAAAGGAAGGATATGGACCTGTTGGAGCAAGTCCAGTGGAGAGCCACCAAGTTGATTAGAGAGATGGTACATCTCTCCTGTGAGGATAGGCTGAGAGAATTGGTTTTATTTCAGCCTGGTAAAGAGAAGGCTGTGGGGTGAACTAATTGTGGCCTTCCAGTACCTGAAAGGAGCCTACAGGAAAGACAGAGAGAGACTATTTACAACAGCATGTAGTGACAAAACAAGTGCCTTCAAATTGAAAGAGAGTAGTTTAGATTGAATATTAGGAGAAAGTTTTTCTCTGTGAGGGTGATGAGACACTGGCACAGGCTCCTCAGAGAAGTTATGGACACCCCATCCCTGAGGCACTTACAAGTGTTTCAGTTCAGGCTGGATGGTCTAGTGGAAGGTGTTTCTACCCATGGCAAGGCAGTTGGAATTAGATGATCTTTAAAGGCCTCCCAGACCATTCTATAATTCTATGACATTTCTATCAAATCTTGAATCAGCAGTTAAGATGGAGTTTTAATTAATTTTTCTTACACCCCTAGGCCAAATTTTCCCTGTTTCAATTTTCCATTTGACATAGGTTATTTCTTGTAGACAAACCAGACATGCTGCCACCAAGTATACTGCCTTACTGAAGTCTGACTTCGTATTGGGGAGACACTTGGGATGTGTATCTGCTTCCTATACCTTCTTTTCACAGAAAAATAACATAGTACAAACCCTAGATGACATCTGGGTTTTCCAGTGATCTTGAAGATGGTGGTACCAAGATTCAGGACCTACTCTTTAATACACACAGAAGTTAGCAAACATCAAGGAGTATTTCTTTTTCTTGTCTTCAGTATCTGCAAGGTTCGGGCCTTGTGTAGCTAGGAAAGACGCGATGGAAAACCAAAGTTATGCCATTAAAAAAAAACCAAAAAACTTTTAATTGAAAGATTAATATTCAATATTTGTCTCTTGTAAAACACATAAACTCTTCTGGGAGAAAAACTCAACTTTTCTTTTACTTAGCACCTTCTAGGCAGGTAGTTGTCCTGGTTTAGGACAAACTAGGAGGAAAATCTCCATGAGGAGACAAACCTCCACTACCCCTTCTCCCCAACCCCGGGTTCGGGAAGGAACTCCTCGGAGGAAAAGTGGAAAAAACT
>VZUI01056793.1:0-55207 GCA_013401135.1 Cettia cetti | reverse complement strand
GGCCGGGCCGGACCCCCGCCCGCCCCGCCGCCCCCTCACCTGCTGCCCAGGAGGCTCCTCGCTCGCTCGGCCAGCGCGCCCGGCACCTCGGGCCTGCTCAAGGCGCCGCTCCCCGCGGAGCTCCACGGCAGCGGCTCCCCAGGGCCCAGCGGCGCCGGGAAGTCCCTCAGGAAAGAGCTCAGGGGAGCCGCGGACGGCTCCAGTTCCAGCGCCATGGCGGCGCTGCCCGGCCGGGAGGGGGGGGGCGAGGCGGGGCCGGAGCTGAAGGAGCGGTGCCGGCCCCTTTAAGGGCCGGGCCGGGGCGGGGCCGGGCGGGGCGGGGCCGCAAACAACGCCTGGAATGCGGGAGAGGGACGGGGCGGCCGCGCCGCTGTCTGCCCGGCGCAGCTTCTGAGCCTTCCTTCCACGCTCCCTGCCATCAGAGGAGGGCTGAATGCAGCAGAAAGGAGCAGGAGGTTGTTTCCCAGGGATGCCTCTTCACTGAGCCCTCCCCGCGCTCAGCACTCATGGAATCCTAGAATAACCTCAGTTGGAAGGTGCCTGACAACATTGTCCACCCCTCCTACGGCTTCATCTCCAGACCCTTTCCCATCCTCGTGGCTCTCCTTTAGATGTTTTCTAATAGCTTAATGTATTTTTTACATTGTGGTGCCCAAAACTGCTTGCAGTACTCAAGGTGAATACTGACCCAAGTCAGTGGCTTTTCCATCCTAAAATACTTACTCTACATTAGATTATAAAGAATTACACACCCTGACAAATCACACACGGAGATACATGCAAATGGAAAAGATGCAGACAAAGGTTTGTCTGCAAATAACCAAAGTTAAAGCCATTCTTTGGAGGAAGAGGAAAGCATTCCCACTCAGCTCAGAAGCCATGGAGAACGACCAATGACAGGTTTCCCACACTTCCAGGACCATCTCCAAGCATCACAGAAATGATCATGTGCCCAGCAGCCAGCTGGGCACACAGGGATGTTCAGAGCAGCTCCTGGTGTACAAACCAGGCTACAGGTAAGGAAGGATTTGAACAACGGAATCAGGACAAGCATCTGGAAGCTGCTGTAGTTTATGCCACCACACACGACTCCAAGGCACCACATCAACTTCATTTTTAAAACAATGTCGTGGTTCTTCATGAAAAGAAGCTATTTGCTCCAGCCTGCTTTCACCAGAAAGAACTAAAAAGAACTACAGGATAAAAACCCTTTTACCTATGGCTGCATCTTCTAAGCAGTACTGTTGAAACATAGTTCATGTTTGAGCTGTAACTGTATAAACAAACATTTGGTCAGAGGAACAGGCTTGGTGCTGTGGTATTTGGGCTGTGTTCTCTGGTTCAGTAAATGCACACGCTGTGCCAACTAAAAGAGCAGAGTTGTAATTTACCTTTGCAAGGACTTGTCTTTTCTCTCTTTTGCCAGTGCATCCCATGCCAGGTCGCTCTCTGCACATTCTGTGTTGAAATGCAGCAGCTTTTGCACCTCCCATTGGACCACAATTAGTGCTGAAACTGTTTTGGGGCTATGGCTGACACAAACCGTACTTTACTAGATGATGAGACATGCTCAGCCATGAGCACATGGAAGGAAAGGAGAAAGTATTATATATTTGTACAATAGATTTTGCAATGTGGCACCCAGTGCTGCAGTGGTTAGATACAGCTCCACACAAAAGCATGAGGACACCCTCCTTTTGACAGCAAAACTAACCAAAACTGAAATGACAATTCAGGGAACAGACAGGACAAACTGTATTTTGTCAGATATGATCTGCTGTGTTACCACAGAGGAATAAACTAGCATGGATACTCAATCTGTCTTCCAGCAGCAGGAGGAGGTCTTATTTAACTGGGCCCCACTGACCATGAGATAGTAACTTGTCTGCACAGGCCATAATTTGGGAATCACTGCTAAAGGCAGATATTCCCCTTCACATTTATAATTTCCATTTTGTATGTCTGTTGGCACTATTCACTTATGCAGCAGAATGACAGACTTGAAGTAGTACTCTTGCTATTACAGATGTAATTTTAAATCTGACAGCTACTAATCATTTCTTGTTTTTGAAGATTTAAAGTCAGATGAAGTAAGTCTCATGCCACACTTAAAGACTGTGGCAGCATAACACTGATCTTAATCAGTTCTTATATTCCTGGCACTTGCATTGCTGACAAAGATCCCAGAAATGTCAGAAGAGACAAATTCCATTCTTTTCTATTAGCCAAATTAGACAAATTCCATTCTTTTCTATTCAGTTAACAGTTCAAGTTCTTGAGTCTCCCTACTGTTTATGAGCTCTAATTGTATCAATGAATCCCAATTAAAAGCTTAAAGGCTTACTCAGTTTCTGAGGGATCAGTCAGAACAGTTTGTTTTGGGAGCAACTTAAGGTGTTTAACTGTTCTAAGAACAGGAAAGCAGTGAAACATGAAAGATACTTAAAAATGAACTCAAAGAGAAACCCATTTTTATAAGAAGTTTATTTTCCTGTTGTGTGGCCATTATACAAAGTAAGCAGCCAGAGCTGCCATTTTGTCCTTGGGTTTCTTTGGGTTGAGTCTTCCTCCAGGTCTCCGGCCCTTGCCCCTTCCCCGCCCTTGCCTCTTCCCTTGTCCCCCACGGTGCATGGGGTGCCTCATGGCCGCGTGTTTCAGCTCCACCAGGTCCTGAAACACGGGGTCACAGAACACACAGCCTGAATGCTGGGTCTCATCCCCAGGTAAGGGGGATTTGGCTTTGTTAAAATCCACGTCCACCAGCGCCGCCTCACACAAGTCGCACGTCTCGGGCGACACCCGCACCTTGTGGGCGTTCTCGAAGAAGTGCACGATCACGTTGCATTTGTTGCAGGCCATCTTCCACTTGGGACCCGACGTCGAGTCCAGCACCAGAACCCCATTCTCACACTCCACACACTGCCCAATTCCAAGCATGCTAAGGGAATGCTGGCACGTGGGGTGGGTGCACTCATTACAGCCCATTCCTGGGGAAGAAGAGTGAAACCACGCCACCCTTTATCTCACTACTCACACTACCCAGTCTGAAGGAAGTGAGACACAAGCCAGAAACACTTCAGTGTACTCAGATTTTCTAAATCACTAAAGAATGGAACAGCTCCCAAAATGGCAACTTGCCTTTTCACAGTTTCAGAATAATCCCCTGCTGAAACATTTTTCTATAATGGCTTTCGGAATTGCCATATACTGCCACTATACAGTACAGGCACTTTAGACAGATTAGTGATGAAAACTCATTACATTTTCAATTAAATGTATGGCTTCTGCCTGTTATTTTATACTTGAACTACTCACTGTTAGTCCAAGATATTTTTAATTAAAAGATAGTAATAAAAAGATGCAAAAAAAGCTTCAGTGCACCACTTTAAGTAAGTTTCAGTCCCACAGTTACTAAACTAACTGCAACTTCTACTTCTTATATCCTTCAACAGCTTTTGACACACCATTTACATCTATCAAAACATCCCCAAGACCTGCTCTTTGTTTATACTCCTATTCAAGCCTACTCAAATTTGCAATGCACCACTATCTTGGTGTCTTTCATTGCATCCTGACTGTTGTGAAGGTCACCTACAGTGCATACAGGTAAGTTATTTTCTTATTTCTTCCATGAAAAAAAAATTTCAAACATTTGTTAACTGATGAATTTTGGCCAGTAAGTTTAACGTGAATTTTAGCATCCAGAGTCGAACTTGAACAGCACTTTATACTAAGCAACACTGATTTTAAAACTCCTAAAAAAAACCCCCCTAAAAAGCCCATTGTATAGACTGTACCTAATCTATTTCAAGCGAGGATGATCCCTGCATGTTTGCAGAACTCCTACCTTTTTTCATGTCCCTGAAGGGAGGATGGTTGTAACAGTATGGACACAGTGGATAGCTCTTTCCTCTGGATCCAGATGACCACAGCACCAGCTCAAAGTCATCCAGGGGACAACGCAACTCCTTGTAGAGTTTAATGGTACCGTTCTGGGGGAGACTGTAGGTGTCATCACAGTGAGAGCAATGCAGGCGACTCGGCTTGGCCTGGAAACAGAACACAAATCTCCTGAGCAACTGCAGGGTCAACAGAGTTTAAAACTTGTGGCAAACCCAGCTGGAGCTGCTGTCTGGTTTGTTCCCCAAGGCAAAACCCGATCAGCTTTTTTGTTTTAGAAAGGCACTCCTAATGACTACATTTAAACCCAAGTTCAATAATAGAAAGGAAGTTTATACCCAGTTTATACTCAGAAGTTTATGCCCCCCAGCAAGTGAAATTCAAATTCCAAGAATGAGGTAAACTGACCTGAATATACTTCATGAAACGATGGCATTTACCACAGCGGGAAAGGGGTTTGCCTGTGGCAGCCAAGGGTGAAAAAGACACTTCCATCAGTTCATCCATACCTGCAAAAGGAATAATCACACTTATGTTAGAATTCTAGTTCTTAAGAGGAAACTTTGCACAAAATCATCTATAGACCTGTGAAGAAGTGAGAATTAAAGTATTTTAATCACAATGCTCCTCCTTGTCTACAAAGACAAATACACAGCATTTTGCACTGAGCGTACACAAACACATTGGTTCAGCTAATCTCAAGTTTTCAAAAACCCACCACTGCACAGGCACCAAATAAACTTGAAGCAGAGTTTTGGAGACATAATTCAGTCTATCTTCCTTTGGAAAGCAAATTAATTTGACTGGAAACTTCCAATCCTGGCACAACATTTCAGAAAGCCTAAATCTCTGAAAGAAGCCTAATATCTAAGTATTTTCTATGCAACAACTAAGTAATTGTAGGGAACTTCATACATAGAAAGTTTTACCTGCAATAGAATCCACAAAATAGTGAAATTTCCTTTTGAAAATGTCAAGGGTGTGTTCCAGGACCTGATGATAATTTGCTTTACCCAGAGCTATTAAGTTGAGCTGCTTCTCTACAGCACTGCGGATTGTAGGGAGAACCAATTCTGCATCTAACAGGAAACCAGAGACAGCGGCAAAGAAAGGTCAAAAATGGAGGTAGGAAACCATTCATAGGTAAACTGACATCAAAATAAGTATTATTTGAGACAGAAATGTTACTTACACATTGACATCAGCCTTTGATACAGCAAAGGGAAAGGAAGTTAAGAGGATGGAAAGGGAAGAGCATTTAACTGACCTATTTTGTAATAACCATGAACCAGAACAATGCCAAGGTTTGTAGGCTTTAGTCTTCGCCCACTCTCCACTGTGACGTAGTTTCGCTGGCAGATGTTGTTAATGTGGACTGGAATACTGGCATCAGTTCCTGCCACACAAAGGAAAACAATATATGCACCCTGAACAAAATAGAGTTCTCATCAAATGACTCGCTTCTGGCTTCTCTGGTATAATGTCAAATTACAGGGCTCCTAAGACTGCTTAAATTCAGATACCTTCTTACTGTTACCCAACTTCCAGTGTATGACTTCTCTCTCTCTAGTAACTCTGATGTTCCTTTGCAATTCTGGTAAGTCTGAAACATATGGTTTAAACTTAATCCTTTCATCTCTACCCAGAAATTACTATTGGGAAGACATCTATCACAGTTATTTATTTTGGAAAAACACAGTAGTGTTTCCTCTGACAGGGCAAATTCATGAAAATACATTAAAAGAAACAAGTCAGATTGATAAAGGAAAGCAGAATTGTGGTAAATTGTATAAGATACAGAAGGATTACTGAAGAGAGTAAGCTAAAGCAAGCTGTAAAGACAAGAAATCATTCCTATAAATGGGGAGGTGCTTCCTTCCACCCATCAGCTCTTTCTGACAGAGAAGTGACAGGGATGTGTTATGAAAAGATGCTGCTTTGGCCAGAAACCAGAAACTACTAAAAATAAGGATAAGAAAGGGAAAGGTATGTGGGGGAAGAAACAATCTACCATCTGCTGAGGGGAGCTACAGGCATGGTAGTTTGAAGGGGAAGAGATGATCACTGTACATATCCAAATGAACACTGAGAGCTCATTACTGACAGAGACAGTGCAGAGGAGTGACTCAGGCTCTTTGCACTCTTGGTGGATGCACTGCAGAACAATGTAAGTTAAGCAAGATCCTACCAATGCCATGTTTTTCCATCAGAGTGATCAGTTCTGCTTCTGTCAGGTAATCCGGAGGGCTGGTTTGCTTTTCCAGCAATTTTATTTCACCAATTGGAAAAAGATCTCCTTTCTCACAGTGGGGAAGGCTCTCTTCTAATGGGATGCTGTGCCACGGCATAATTTCTGTGAACCCTGTAGGTAAAGAAACAAACAACTTGCCAGTTTACCATAAAAGTCTCAGTAGTGCTGCCACATTCTTTTTACAGAGGCCCAAGAAAAAAACTTCTGCCTTTGTGTAATTTGTCCCCCAAAAGGCATTTACTGTTTGTAAAAAGACTGGCCTCACACTGGCAAATGTGGCATTAAGTCTTTGAGACTGCTACATGAAAAAGAACACATTTTCTATAATATGGAAGTACAAAAATTAGGACAAGATTTGGTCTCTGGTTTTGAGAGCTCATGAAAGTCTTCACAACTGCATTTGTCCCCAAAGCTTTACTTTTATATCCATCCAGTGTATTAACAGGGGAACAAAAATTAATCTGCAGCTAATGCTTACTCCTGATTTAACTTACCTGGTGAAGTTACCACCTTCCCAACACAGGTAAATCTTTCAGGGCCAATACTGAAGGAAATGGTGGTTTGTAGGTACTTGCAGTCAGCACTGACAGTGGCAATGAAGTGCCGAGTTATGTACTCGTACAGTCGCCACCCGTCTCCACCTGGGGAGAAACAACACCTCAGCCAAAAAATAGAATCAAATTTCAGTACTTGGAAGCTGGTATTCTGAGACAAATTTCTCATAGAAATGTAGGCATTAAATTGTTTTCTTTTTCTTGCCAGTGCTATAGTCCCAAGGATGAATTGCTGAAGCAACTCTGAACTTCACTGTCACCAGAAGTTTCAGTGAGGATCAAGTTTGCTCTCTCTTCACCTCTTGCCATTCAAGTAATTTTATTTTCTGTTGAAACACAGTGATTTTGAAACTGGCACATTACACCTCAGGGGACTGATTTCCTCACAGTGTCCCAACACTACTGAATTTGCCTGTACCTAATTCTGCTTCTGTTGCAGCTCTCATTGGGGTGATGGGAGGATGGTCTCCTGCATCATGGCCTTTCCTTGGACGATTGATGCCTTCTGACAGCAATGCCTTTACCTGGGTGAAGAAAGAACTGGCTTACTCACATCAAATCCATAACACTACAACATAAATAAAAGAAACTAGAAATATTTAGTTTCTGAAGGCTTATAGATTATAATACACCAAGCAAGATCTAATCTAAAACAGACTAGAGAATGATAGTACAGCTTTTGCTTCATGTACTCACAGTTTCTGCCCAGTAAGGATTATTGGCTTGTTGTCTTAAACATCCTTTCAGGTCAAAGTTTTCTGGATAATGGGTAGTTTCTGTTCGAGGGTAGCTGATATAACCCTGAGTGTAGAGACGTTCTGCTATTTGCATGGCATGCTGGGGACCCATTCCTGAGAGGGGACAGGAGAAAAAAATCATACACACACATCCCTGTGATTATGGTTTGCTGCTTCTGGATGTACCCCTTACCCAAGTATTTAAATAAGTTGTTATTTATGGGCTTTCTATAACACTTTTGTCACCTCGATCTTGCCAAACATTTCACTTTTGACAAGCAGCTTTCTAAACTTGATCCTTTGCCCAAAATTATTTGTTTTGTTTGAGAGGACAAAATATTTTGCTTTAAAACAGTGTGAAAATCTGAACTTTTGTACCTACCTAAGGCAGCACTGGCCACCCGAAGCATTTCTACCGTGTTCAAAGCCAGTGGTCTCTGCTTCACCTTCTCTTTTTTACTCACAGACTCTACCTAGAAAACAGCATTTTCCCAGTAGAAGTTCTAACATTTCATAAATGCATAATTTTAATCATGTCTATAAATATGTATCATACCTACCATTGTCTATTCTTATCATATCTGCTTTGTTCTCTTAAAACAGCAACCACCAATATATTTTTACTTTAGAAAATCTGACTGGATATAATTTTATCAAGTTCTAAAATTAAAGTCTGAAAGTCCCTTTGTGCCAGGACTAGATCAGGTCTATAACTAACTGGGAACACAGCAAGGCAGCTTATTGCTGTCTTTACTTCCCACTTACCTCAGCAGCACCTACTTTCAGTGCTACAAGGATTTAGTGCTCATTCCAAGCAACAGTCCTAACTATAAGAATGCAGATTTTTAAAAGCTTCAAGCAGTCTTTGAACCTTGATGTCTATAAGCACTTAAATCCAAACACAATGTCAAACAAGTACTGAACAGAGCAGAGTTATAAATTAATTGGCTATAAAGACTGTACCATGCACATGATTAAATATTTAACTGCAGGAATATTGCCCTACACATAATTAAATTCTGATTTATTCAATGTCTCATGGGAAATAAGAGGTCTGCTTGGAGTCATCTGAACAGTATTTCCTAGCAGGTTTAGTAATGAAGAGTTCCTATCATGAGTGATGAGCATTTCCAAAGTCAATATCAAGAAGAGGCTTCTGCTGAGATGACACACCAGCATAGTACAATCTACAATAAAAAGATCTCTTGCCTTTTATTCTCATTTACACAAAGTTGAATGAAGTAAAAACCAAAATACAGATATTCTACACTCTTTAACAAAAACAACTTAAAACCTCAATATACAGCAAATGAAATATTAAATTGTATTTCCTTTATATGAAATATGGATCTACTGGCACATGGTAAATATTCTTACCTTAGCTTCTTTTGCCATCTTTGTTATATTCAGGAACATTTGAGCAACCTCACGATCAAACACCCTCACTCTATCCCAATCCAAAGTGAGAGAACTTTCTTTTTCAGGGTTCACCTATTGGACAAAAAAAAAAAAATTAATTTCCACCAATTCTACTCCTAGAAGTGTGAGAATGCATATTCCCAACAAGAGTCCAGCAAGTAAATCCCAGGACATACAGGACAAATTTAGGACAAACCCACACCACAACACCAGCGCTCAAACATGCAGTTGTGCTCTTTTTTGGGGGGACTTTTGAAAAGGATTTTTTTTTACTTTTAAATACAGAAATGGCAACTTTTTACCAATAAGGAATCTGCTATTTGCTTAAAAAATCCTTGTGATCACAAGCCACAAAACCCTGTTGGTTTGCTCTCAGAGCTTGGACAGCAGCGAGGCTGTAAATTTACTCTAAGCTGCCAAAGTACTCCGAGGACTCAACTGCCAATTAACACAATGAGCATTTTATTTGCTTTAAAATTCCAATACTCAGCAATGCCAATGTTTGTTGGCAGGCTAATTAATTCCTGGATTCAAATTAACAACAATCAGTCCAAGGACCCCAGGGAACAAAAGAGAACCATTTGAAGTAGTCTTTTTTGGCTGAATCTAAGCTTAGATGATTAGCACTGAAGAATTCTTAAAAGCAGCAGACAATAAGCACTTGAATACAAAACTGACATCCTGGAATCTGTTCTTGAGAGTGGTGACACACATGTGAACAGAATGAGAACACAAGTAAACTATAGGCATTGTGCATTTTTGTCAGCAGCTACAAATTTATGAATGAACAAAATACAAATGCATTTCTTTTGTGATAACAAGTACTGTAAAACTTACTTTAGCTTGCAACACCCAGTAAGTCTCAGGCTTAAATGATTGGATTTTGTCATGCCTCTCAACACAGAATCCAAGTGTTGGGGTCTGACACGGCCCAAAGGAGATGAGGGAGCTGTCTAAATTCCCGTATTTCCCCTGAAAATATTTAGTCTGGAACCTAAGAGAAGGAAGGAGCAGGAAAACAAACGAGGAATGTACATATTAATATCCTCATTCCCAGGAAAAGCAGAATTTTTCATTATCATACATGCACAAAATATGAGTAAGCTATAAAATCATTCAGGCATTAGGGAAAAAGCATTCTGAGAAACACCATCTCTTACAGCTAATTAAGACATAATCATTTTGCCTCACAAGGAGGTGGGAGGGGACACAGCCAGGACAGCTGATCCCAGCTGACCAAAGGGATATTCCAGATCATGTGACATCATGCTCAGCATATAAAGCTGGGGGAATAAGGAGGAAGGGAGGAACACTTGGGGTGATTGTATTTGTTTTCCCAAGTAAACGTAATGGCTGATGGAGCCCAGCTTTCCTGGGCATGGCTGAACACCTGCCTGCCCCTGGGAAGCAGTGAATCAATTCCTTATTTTGCTTTGCTCGTGTGTGCAGCTTTTGTTTACCTAGTAAACTGTCTTTCTCTCAAAGCCATGAGTTTTCCCACTTCTACCCATCCAGTACTCTCCCCTACCCCAGGGTGGGGAGGCAGTGAGTGGCTGTGTGGGGCTTGGCTGGGGTTAAACCACGAGGGCACAGAGCTATTCATTCCTGAACCTTTCACAAAGGCATCTGCAGCCCGTGCTGTCACCTTGTGAAGGCACAGCCAATCCTCAGATCCAGCTCCTGGCGGGCATCCACGGACAGAGCTTCGTTGCGATTGGGCTCTCCCAAGTGATTCATGGCATTGCAGATGTCTGTGTCTGTGATGGAACTGAATTTAGCTCTGTAAATCGTCCTCTCCGTGCCACGAGGCTTGTTCATGACAGGAAGAACAGCATCAAGAACCTAAGGAAAATCAGAAGCGTAGTTAAAGAGGATTTGAAAGATAAAGCCTTTCTCTCTAAAGATAAAAAACCCCACTCTCCACGAAATACTTGTTTCTGTGTCACTGCTTTCTTAACTCAGCAAGATGTCATGCCAATACACTAACTGATAAGCCAGAGCAGTATTTGTCCATCCACTCAAAAGCTTATGAAGAATTAACAAAACTGAAGGGTTCATTTACTCTACAGCAACTCCTGGGAGCAAATCAGTATTTTTGGCTATGGGCAAAGACATTCAGCAGTGCAGCTGCAGCACCTTTTGGTGAACATGCACCAGTGTCTATCTGGGTTTACTCTACTCACTGCTAAGGCACAAGTAATGATACAGAGATATGTAGAGAACTTAAAACAATCACTTGATGAAACGTGTTTCTTTTAACTAAAGAAAATCCCCAAACAAATAATCTTCATGTAGACTTCTGGGAATAGGATGTTAAAAAAAAATCTTAGCAACATTTTAGTTCTATGCTTTTTATGTACAGAGGCCAAATTTCTGCAGTAAGCCTACACTTACAAGAAGCTGCTCTGCTCTAAAGCATCTAACTGCTTAATAAACAAAAAATATCATATTAAGTTTTATAAGGACATAAAAATAACTACTCCAGCTGCAGAATACAGATCAGTTCTTGAAGTACTGGAACGTTCTAAAATTTAAGAGGCCTGATTGTTCATCTGGGATGAGCAACACCTCTGAAATTTATTTATACTCTTTAACTGACATGTTACATAGTTCAAAGCACATGAGTTTTTCCACCAAGGCCCTCTATGCCTTTAAAACTTTATTCAACTTGAGTTTGAATTTTACTGTATACTCATAAAATAATGTATTTATAGTCTTGTCAGACATATATTATGGTATTGTGAGTATTAAAAATGGAAACCTTACTTCAAAACAGATGTTTTCTCCTTCCTTATCACAATCCAACCACAAGACAATACAATCACAGCCTCTTCCCTCCACCTGTGAGAAAAATTAGCATAGTTCTTCAGCAACTCAAAAAAAACACCTCACCCTCCCTACCTGTATATTTCTTTTTCTGGTTTTAGCGGGGTGTGTGAAGTGTGAACAGTAACCAACATAGGCTTACTTTAAAGAAGGCTTTCATAAGCTGTGCCTTGCACTTGCTGTTAAAGCTAAACTTGCATCCAATGCTCCAATTCTGACAAGCAGGGTATCAACCATCAAAACACTCAGAAGGCAATGGCAAAAGTGAATTTAACAAAGATTTCAGACAGTGTAAAATAAAATACTATTTATGCTATGTTTATAAAATAGACATGTGAAAAAAAGCTACTCCCTGGAAGAATTCTTATTTAGGAACATAGAAAAATTTAACTCTACATAGTACTCATAAGAAAGAATACCTGTAAAAACTTCACCATGGTCAGTTTGGGATTAGCTTCTTTCTTTTCTGTGGGAGCTTTGCTAAAAAGTTCTGCTGGATCCACTTTGTCCCAGCTGTTATATTTTCCTGAAAAGCAGAAGTATATTAAGTGGAGCTCTGAAGGAATATTTATAAAACAAACAGCTTTACTTTACAAAACACTTGTCTCTCAAAATTTGTGTGGAAAATTTTCTACCCAAACACATCTTGCTTTACTGTATACCAAGGGACCTTTAAGCTTTTTCTGAAGGACCTGGCAGCTCTACAAGCTGTATCAGTTAAAACATCTGATGAGCAGGCAAATACCTATGAAATCCAAAGTCATGACGTGACCACACACCGATGTCATCTTGAAGTGGGCACTCTGTCCTATGAAGGACCCGGTGTACTCGTGCACAGAGCACGCACCGTTGAGTCCCTTGCGAGAGGACATGTTCCCTGTGAAAAAAGGATCATAAATATTAATGAGTTTAAAAACCCTGCAGCTATTGAAACAAATTATTTTGTGTCAAATTACATCCCCCTTTCCTTAGATCTTACAGCTAGGTCTTCCTGATCACAAAATTCTACTCATTGATCAAACTTTTATTTCATTAACTTATCAATTCAGGGCTTTCCTAAAGTATATTTCATCTTCAAATTAAACTATCCATTATCTCCACCAGCCTTCCCTCCCACCATAAAACCTTACAAAAATACAACTAGTTTTCTAGAACACACACTTATAATCAATTTATTTTCCAGATTTATGAAACTTTTACCTCAAAAATATCAGAACAGCAACTTGCTACTTGATTGGCACTTTCCAGACACCGTATGCTCTAAGGCACACTACAGCTACACAAAATATTGAAACCAGATTCCTTTATTCTTGGATTAAACGGGCATTAGCCCACAAAAAGAATCAGAACGTGATGGGACATCCCGTTCTTTTATGAACCTGTCCGAAGCCACCGTTCCCAGGAGACTCCGGCCCCAAGACAACCAAGCCACGGGCCCAGGGTGTTTCTCACTCTCCGTGCCCTGACAGCAACCCCGGCAGATGCCTCCCGGCAGCTCGCACACATCCCCGCGCCCCGGCCGCGCCTGCAGAGCGCTCCCAGTGCCGCAGGCACCGGCACCCGCCCCGCCTCCCCTACCTCTCGAGAGGATCTTGGCGATGGACTGCGCCAGGGACGGCTTCTCCGCCACCATGAGCACGGTCCTCATCTTCGGCCGCTGCGGCGCGGAGCAGCGGGGACGGGCGGGCGGAGCTGGGGCGCGGCGGCTCCCGCGCCTGAGGGGACAGGGCGCCGCTCAGCCCGCCCGCTCCGGGGCACGGCGGCACCCGCGGCCGAGGGACACGGCCGGGCCCGCTTCCACCGGAGCGCCAACCACACAGCGCGGCAGCCGAGGCTCCGCTGCCCGCCGAGGAGCCTCTGCCCGCCCCGCTCCGCCCCGCCGGGCTCGGCTGCGCTCCGCGCCTCAGCGGGCGGCCATGGCCGCGTCACTGCCGGGTCACGGCGCCGGAAGGCGCGGGCGGCTCCACAGGGCTGCGGCGGCGCGGGCGGGCGCGGGACACACAGGCATACACACACAGAGACACACGTGGGGACACACGGACACACACAGAGACACACGTGGGGACACACGGACACACAGACATACACACGGACACACGTGGGGACACACGGACACACTCAGTGACACACAGACACACGTGGGGACGCACGGACACACTGACACACAGACACACGTGCGGACACGCAGACACACACATTTATACACATACACCCACACACACATGCACACTCATACACAGACACACAGATACATATATGCACATATACATAGATATACATGCAGAGGCACATACACGCATATAGACACACGCATTATATTTATTATATTTATATTTATATTCACACTTTCTCACACGCAGACCCCTCCCAGGGCTGCCGCCCGCCCGCACCGGCGCCCCCTGGCGGCACGGTGCGGCGCAGCCCCGCCGCGCTCTCGGCGCTGGGTCCGGGCCGGGTCCGGGGCTGGGCGCGGCCGCAGCTCGGGTCACACGCGGTGCCCGGCACAAGGACATCGGCAAAACGCACCGCCACCCCTTCCTTCCGAAGCCCGTGTGCAAAGATGTGCTGCGGGAAGCGCTGGTACCGTGCCGTACGGTGCGCAGATGCCCCCCTCCTTCATCCACAGGTGTACAGAACATGGATCGCCAAACTCCTCTAAGAGAACATGCACACAAATTGTATCTGCTCTGTTCGAGCGACACGGACCTCTGTGCCTGTGCCCAGTCTGTCACTCAGGTTCCAGTTTCCATAGACCTGAAACACTACAAACAGTGTCAGACACTGACAGCATCTCCTTCAAGGCAAATAAATTCTTAGGAGCCTTAGGAGCACCTAGTTCCCTTGCACGCCAATGAGATAATGGAAACAATATCGAATGATTCTTGAACAAGTGCATTTTTTGCACATTAAATTTTAGTTGAACTTTGATGTCTCACTTAGGCAGACATACAAACAAGAGAAAAGACAATGGGAAGAGAAGGCTCAGGCCGGGCAGAAGCACACCCTTCCCTCATTTCACCTTTCCCCGGGGAGAAGGCAAGAGCTGCTCCAGGGGATTTTGGCCCAAAGAGCTACAGCTCCTTTCCCAAAGTCGCGAAGGGGGCCTTTGCCCTGTTTCTTCCTGGGGATGCTGGGCCCTGCTAAGGAGATCTGGTCAGTGGACTGAAGCCGTTTCCAACCTTTCCTGCAGCTTTCAACTCTTCCACACATCCTGAAAATCTGCCAAGGGAAGCGCTAAAGAGGGAAGTCCCAAGCTGATGGATTTTATAAGCACTTTGTGGAAGAGCTCAGCTCTCTATTTTTAACCCCGTGGTAGTGCATTGATCGCTGCCAATGTTTATAGCACTTTTCCCAGTGCTGCTCAGTACCATACAAACCCAAAGAGAAAAGATTGGTAAGCAGCCAGGATCAGGATGTTAATCAACCTCATGCTGTCTAAAATAAAAAGGAACTGATTCACCTTCAATTTGATTAGTAGACAATTAATAGACATTGAAGTTATTAGTGAAAGGAAAAATCAAAACAAACCCTGGCCTTTTAATTCTTTGGCTACACTAAAGTTAGAACATATTAAAACAAATGTGTTCTGCTGTTACAATGCCTGGTTCCCTTTGACATCTGGGGAACATCTGGAACAATCAGGATGCAAGTTAAAACCAAGTCTTCAGATATGTCAGATACATATTTTTTAATTTCCTCTGGTAAAAGCCTTCTACAAAATCCAACCTTCCTTTTCTCTTTGAATGCTCAATGAAACATGAAATTTCAACTTGCGTTCACCCGGGAAAGCACAGTCGGGACTCTCCCCCACATGGCCGAGGGACTTCGGGCGCTCTGAGTCCCCGTGTGCCCCCGGGCTGGTGCAGACGCGCGTGTGGCTGCTCCTGGGGCCACGCAGAGCTCCCCCGGCCTGAAGGGATCCCGCTGCCGGACACCCACGAACCCTGCAGGGCCACCAGGTCACACAGCGGCTTGAAGCACTTTGAAAATTGTCCGGAAAGCCCCATTCCGTTCTTAGTCCCCCGGCGCGGAGCCGCATCAGTCCCGGAAGCGCGAAGGGACCGGGACAGAGCGGGGCCAGGACCGGGAATGGGCCGGGCCGGCCGCTGGGGGGCGCTGCCGCCGCAGGAGCCGCCCGCGGGCCCCGGGGCGCGGCCGCGCTCGGCGGGGACGGGCGGGACCCGCGCTGCCACCGCTGCCACCATCGTCCCCCTGCCACCATCCCACCCCTGCCACCATCCCACCGCTGCCACCATCCCACCACTGCCACCTCTGCCACCGCTGCCACCGCTGCCACCATCCCACCACTGCCACCTCTGCCACCATCCCACCACTGCCACCATCCCACCGCTGCCACCATCCCACCACTGCCACCATCCCACCCCTGCCACCCCTGCCACCATCCCACCACTGCCACCATCCCACCGCTGCCACCTCTGCCACCATCCCACCCCTGCCACCGCTGCCACCATCCCACCACTGCCACCATCCCACCGCTGCCACCGCTGCCACCATCCCACCGCTGCCCCTCTGTCACCCATCGCACCGCGCCCACCCTCACGCCGCTTCCCTGGCGCAGAGCCTGGTGCACCCGCTTGGTTCCGAGTTGCGGCGTTCCCCTGGATTGGGCTCCCGCCCGCAGCGCCCGCCCGGGGAGCCCGCGGAGCCCCGCTCACTCACACCGCCGCCTCCTCCCAGAGGCTTCTCCCTGCTCTGTGCTACTGCCAGCCCGGGCTTGGCCGCCCTGTCCTCAGAAGTGCTTCTCACTATTCTGAGAAGACTCCAAAAAGACCCCACTTAGCCCCATGGCAAACACCCTCATTTCCACAGGAGAAGCTCCAGGGAGAAGAGTCCCTGCTTGCCAACACAGCAGCTGCCCGAGAGCTGGGTCAGGCTTCATCCAGGATTACAGACACCCCATCCTTTACTTCACCCAGCTCTGGCTAGTGGCCCTCCACTTTTCCTTTGAAGATCTGAAGTCTCTCCAGCTGTGCCAACAGGGCAGAACAATGAAACCCCAAAGTAAGGAGCCTCTCTTGTTTTCTCAAAGAAAACAAAGTTAATTTCTAGGTTTAAATAATTAGAAAGATTGTGGTTTACATCAGCTTGGTAAGTGTATCAAATCAAGAAAGATACAGTTCTGGTTAAGCACTTTGCACACTGTGGACACATCAGCCTCACCAGTCCTGTTGCCTTTTTGACTCCCAAGTTTTTCAACACCAATTATCCCCTAGGTTATTCCCATGCATGCTTATTTAAGCAGTCAAAGCCCTCACCCTGACTGAGACATTCATGTTTCACTTGTCCATCAGAAGAGCTTGAGAAGGATTAAAGCCCTGGACCTCCTTGTTCAGCCACGGACTCACTGATTTGCTTAGGTAACATGCCTTGGTTCCTCCTCTCACCTCCAGGACTCGAGCAACTTCCCTCTTCAGGGATGCTTTACTGATCTATGCATAGAGCTCACTTTAAGAGCAAGATAGAAAAAGCTTCAGAAATATCTTGCTCTCTATTGTAGTGAGCATGATCATTCCTGTTTCACCTCCCTGGGCTCATTCTTGACCTTAGAGTAACTTTTCCCTGTTTGTTTCCAAACACACTTGAAAAGATTGTCATGAAATTAATAAGTATTGACAGGAGGGTCAGGCAGGCAAAACCACATCTGGATGGATACCGCAGACATTAGAAATTATTAAAATGCAGGTCATAATATTAAAATAGCTTTTCCCCCCTTTCCTTAAAAAAAAATGAAATAAGAACTATGAGGCCACAAAATTGTGCCTGAAATCTTGGCTACAAATCTGGACTCCAGATACTTCAGTGCTGGGAAGGAGACAGAGTCTACCACATACAGAGCAACACCAGCACTTAAAGTGTTTTGTGCTGGAGTGAAAATTATGCTTGTGCCCTTATAAGAACATGTTGGGTTTTTTAAAAAAAATCTTTGAATAATAGGAGGAACAGAAAAGGGTAAATGCTGATGAAACAGGATATTGCTGGGACACACACACACACACACACACATGACACAACACATCATTGGGTCCGGACTGTTGACTGCTGCCCTGTCAGAACCCCAGCACTGCTCTGGCAGAACAGACTCTCATGTGCTCTGGCCATGCTGTGCCTGCACTGGGTATTGACCATATTTGCAGTTTCAAAGTTCTTGTTTGAGTGATAGGAAAATCTAGATAGCAAAATAGCATGCCATGAATAACCTCACTGCCAAAAAATAGTACCTGGATGTGAGCAAATACATAATTTGTAATTCATAACCATACAGGGAGGTTTAGACATTGCAATGTTTACTGTCTATCTCACTATTCATGTCTCTGCTTGTGTGAATTAGGGGTGAGGTAAATTCTTGCCCGTCACTTCGCAGAAATAACTTCATTTTGAACAACAGTTTTTATTGTGCTTGGAATTTGAAATTTCTTCTTTGAATTGCATTGAATCCTCAGTGCTAAGGGCCAGCTGAACCCAGCTGGAGCCAGCCAAAATCTCATCTTTGCCTGGGTTTCACATCTCACTCATCACATATTTTCATATGTTCTCTCCTTCTTGTTGCAATCATATTTTTTTATGGTCCTTCTCTACCCCACATCTTTGAAGTTAAAGTGATCAAAACAAGTGTAGCTACACTGCTCTTTCTTTGGAAAGGATCAGTCATCTCCCCTCAGGTTTAGGAGCTTGCTGAGGTTGAAGTACTGTGAAAAAATTAAGGATTGGCTTTAAAAAACCCCAACCCAACAAGCTCTAAGACCCCTCATTACAAGAAACCTCTTAGAATGCAGCTCACAATTACAATGTATTTTAAGTTATACCTAGATGAGAGGTTCATATGGCCTCTTCCTTCTGCTGGCTGACTTTGCCATCTAGCCTAATCCCAAGATTTGTGAGTTGTGGTGTTGCTACTTCCCTGCTTGTGGCCCTGGCCTTTGAGCTGTGAGTTGATTTTGCATTATACATTTTGAGCTGACACCCATGCTTGTGCTGAAGTCCAAATTTGCCTTGCATGTCTACTGTTTGGAGGTTGCTTTGGATCTGGATCCATGCCATAGCTCCCTCACTGCCAGCTCCAAGCACAAACACAGTCCAGGGAAAAGACCCTCTCTTGTCAACCAACCCAGTTGCTTGTTATAAAACCTTTTACTTCACTCCTACAGGAAACAGCTCTGCCCTTGCTCTTCATAATTTGAAGTAAAACCAAAAAGCAGCTGGGTAGAACTGTGGTAGAGGGGAACGAGTCTGACATTTAGTGTTAGATACAGACTGTCCTGCTTTGCAGCTCTAGCCAGCACCTTGGGGTGTATGTTGGTACAAACTGGCTTCAAAATCCTCCCAGGTCCAGCCTGCAGAGCTCAACATCCTCTTCTTGAAGTGTTACCTGCAATCTACACTGAGCAAGATAGACTGAGCAATATACACTGAGAAAGAGCCCCAAATATTGGTTCCTTCTGTGAGGCTCATATCAGTGCCTGCCCAGCCCTGACCTCTCTCCTCTCTTCTGCCTGGTCCCAAGGCACCTCCGTCCTTCCAGGGTCTCTTCCCCCCACTTCACAACAATTCTGAACTACTGCAGCACTTAGTGAAGCAGATAAATGGGGAGATCTCTCAAGCCCAAACTGTTTAGAGTTTGATTAACAGAACTTCTGCATTGTGGCTCTGGCTTGCAGCAGTGTTGGCACTTTTTGAAACTCATCCTATCCATGTTTTTACTACAACAATGAAAACCTCTTTACCTGTTTTTTTTCTACAGTTGAGGCTACCTAACTCCACCTGGATAGTAAAGGCTGTACAACCTCCATTCAGAGTGCCTTCAATGAGTTTGTTAGCCCATAAATAACATCAATCAGCAGTTGTTTTTGAGGTAGGGAAGTAACTTGACAGATTCTTTCAAAGGAGAATTAGATTCCTGATTATCTGTGACCTTGCGTGTTTCAGAATCATTACAGCCATTACAGGACATCACTTGTCTTTACTTTGACTGTTCCTGCTTCCTTTGCATTCTCCAACATTTTTTCCTATTGATTTTCAAAGAAACTGATGGGGTCACGCTGTGGCCCTCAGCAGACACGAATGCTTAGTGCCTCCAGCAGCTCATAATCGGCGCGTGGAATGAAAAGCCGTGTATCGCAGGACAAGTTAAACTCTGCATCTCTGCCTGGGAGACTGAGGAACAAGCAACGTCCATGGAGGGGCCTTGCCAGTTAGGGCAATTGCCTGGAAAATGGGCTAACACCCTGGGGAACTGCTGGGATAATTCAGCCTTCCTGGGACCCTCCTGATTGTGCTGCAGTTAAACCAATGCCCTGCAAAAGCAACGCTCAGGCACACAGCCCATATTTTCACAGATTTCCCAATTGCCCGCCACAGGCACTTGGCAGGAGTAAGAGCTGTAGTTCTTGCAACAAAACCTGAGCAGAGCGGAGAGCTCAGTGCAGTGACAGGTTGGTGTGGCTGGTCCTGAGTATTTTGAAAGCACTGTCGTATTTGCAATATGATAGCTCTGGAGGTATTTTAATGCACAGGCTGCTGCTATCGTGGTATCACCTGGAGTCGAGGGGAGAGAGGCTGGATGAGCCGGTGCAACGTGGGGTTTTACACATTTACTGACTCTGAGCTCCAGCTGAAATCAAAGAACAGCCATCTGTCTTGAACACTTCCATGGGAGGTGCCTGAGGTAATTTTTCTGTAGTTTTCAGAATAACACAACATCTCTGCAGAACTGTCTGGAAAATGCTGTGTGTGAGACCCTCTCTTCCCATTTTTATGCCTCCTTGGGTGCAGTGATGGAAAGGGTTAACTGGGCAAGAGGCACGGGAATTCTGGAGACTTTTTCAGATACCTGGGGTACCTTGGGCTCCGAAACGTTGACCTCTGACTCTCTAAGTTTATCAGCACGTTCACTAATCAGGGGTGTTTAATGGAACAGCCACATGGATTCCTGGCATTCTTGAAACGTTATGACCCTGTCAGTTGTATGAAGACTGAAAGTCTCTTGCTTTTGAACTCACTAGAGTTTGCACTGTCTTAGAAGCCTTTGATAAATACTTGCTGGATTTCTTACCTAGCTGCTCTAATCTGCCCAAGGTCATCATTCCAGAAAAAAAAAAAGGTTTCATTTTGTGGGCATTCATCACGTAAATGGATCGAATTAATGCTTTCTCTAATTCTGGAATGGTAAAGAGTGTTGTGTGTCATGTTTTAAAAAAATCCAGCAGATAAAAGGTTTATTTTCCTGTGATATGTAAGGGGGTTTGCGTTCACTGTCAGTCTCTAAAGACCAGTGAAAAACAAATGTAAAATGTTTTTCCATGAAAAAACCTTAACATTACTGAAATAGATCTCCCTCAAGTACCCAAAGGTTTTATCAACAGTGTCCATGTGCATGTTTTTCCTTCACAGTTCACACCAGAGAGTTTTAGCACAAAGGCCTGGATTCAGTTACGATCAGAGACCCAAGCCTGGAGGTATATGTGATCCAAGCCTTGTCTAGAATTTAAATGGACCCAAATTCAAATGGGTTGAATTCCATGAATGATGTGTCTAAGTCACTATTAAAAATTAAGCTGGAATTTAGATGTCACTTTGAGCACATGTAAAATTTTCCCTTGAGTCCAGGACATACAAACATAATAGCAAAGGCCAAGTAAGATGGTTTGAATTTTGAGCAATAAATATTTTTTTTAATTTCTTGTGGATAAGCTCCATACAGAGCAAGCCTTGCTGGACCAGATAAGACTAGATAAACCATCAGTTTAAGAAAGCCTTGTAATCAGGGTACTGGAAACAGGCAAAGAAAAGAGGCTGGAAATATCAAGAGTTAACTGGTGACATGATATGGATGGCGGTCTCTGCTACGAGGCTTTTAAAAGCAAACACTTCATATAATTTATAAATGGTTTCATAGGAAGGCTCACATTTATCCAAGAGGCCATGCCTCAGCATATCAGACCCCCCAGGAGACTTTTCAGGTGACTCTTCCTTTATCAACCTCATTTTATTACTCCTAGTTCTATTCTTCTGCTGTTTCTCATCATCTCTCTTGATATTTTTAAACTCGTCACCTACTGGCAGTTTGTCATTAGAGTACATTGCTCAGCTGAGCTACACACCCTTATTTTCAAACGGGCAACAGCAAGAGCCTGACCCTTGCCAGGGCAGGGGAAAAGCACATGAAAAGAGCTGAGCAGGTCAGATCCCGAGCACGGTGGGAGCTGAGGTGCTGCAGTTAAGCCAGCATTGAGTAAAAGCCTCTCACTCACAGGCTGACAGAAGGGTCACCCGTGGTTCCACACGCACCTTCCTCTGCCAGCTGGCTTTTACTGGATGTTGTGAGGAGCTGAGGAATGGGGGCACACAGTGAACAAGTTTAGATCCCCTGAACCTGACCCAGTACCCAGGCAAACTCACACGTGGTACAGCACAGCTACCTTGTGTTTCCTGGTGAGCCTCCTTATGTGGGCTCAAAACCTTGGAGGAATTTTGTAGCAGTCCTAGGGATGTCTTGTTCTCCTCATTACCACCCCTGACCTAGCAAATGGGGGGCAGGATGGGAATGATCTCAGTATCTAGGTCAGATCTTAATCTTTTTTTCCTTTACTGAAGAATCACTCCCCTCTTTTTCCTCTAGTTCAGATTTGCCTTTCAACTCTGGTTGAGCACTTGTCTGTCATTCTCTCCTGCCCTCTTCAGCCTAGGGCAGAATCATTTGTACTAACAGGATGCCACTTTTCTTCATTTTCTGTCTCACGCATTTCTTTTTCACCCCATCTATCATATCCCCACATCTGACTGATGCAATACAATGAGCTATTTAAAACCATAGAAACTGTGCAAACCAATTTTTTTTTTTCCTTACCTAATGGCAGAGGAAGGAAACCAACTGGGGACTCACTTTGCCAGTGAGACTCACTTACCTGTCTCCAGCCCCGTTTTCCTCTGGTCAGTGGAGCAGGTACAACCACTCCACTTTCTGTCCAGCAACAGCTTCACCCAGTCCAGAAGCCTGATGCTGGGCATAACTCTGCTGCCTGACCCCTCGCCCTGCTCTGGGCTGTATTACTGTGAATACAGGGTTCACAGCTGCCCTTCCAAGTGACCTGGTCCTGTCTTGGCCCATAGCTTCCCTGGCACTTGCCCCAAATATTACATGTAAGCACCTGGGCAAGCCTCCTCCTTGGAGCCTCGGTTTTCCCTTGGGTGTCAGTCCAATGCACTAATACTGCTGATAAACCCATGGCACACAGCATACGAAGCTTTGAGCAAAGTAAAATATAGCCACAGATTTAATGAGTATCAAAATAAACTCAAAAAAATATTATGACAGTACAGGAAATTGCAGAGCAATGGCAACCACAGGAGGAAGGCAGGAGAAAATCACAAAGGCCCTGAAAGTCTGCAGAGGCCAGACAGACACATGGCTCTTCTTGACCCCTCTCTTCTGACAGAAGGGGAAAAACTCTCCTCCTCCACTCAGCCAGGGGCCCAGCCTGCTGTTAGTCACCCGTTTTGAACTACTACAAATACATTAATTTTGCCAACTAGAGAGAAATAAAGCTTTTGAAAGAAGCAGCAAATAAATCACAGAAGGCCCATGCATAAAAACCAGGCAGTGTGACGTGACACCTCTGCACAGGGCAGCTGTGACCTGTGCTAACCTGCTCAGGCTCTGGCACTTAAAAAACACCAGTGAGAAAACTTTAGAGACAACAAACTCATACAAGAACCGCTGCTACAAACATCCTCCTCTATCTGTCCTTCCTCAGGAAGGGTCTGCTAGGGCAACCCCCTTGCTTTTCTTCTCCTGCTGTGCTTGTGGACTCTGATCTACAACATGCAGCAGAGCCAGGCTGTGGGCACACAGCCTTTCCCAGCTGAGGTAGGTTTCCTGGTTTGCCCTCATTTCTCATCTCCACAGCCTCCTCCTGACTTTTAGAGATTATTGCTATATAAGAGCTAAGCATCTTGTGCGGCATTCAAGAGGAGATGAGTTAGTTTCAAGCAGCAGAGCTTTGCTGAGCTGACCTGGCTCTTCTAAATCAGACTATGCCATGAAGGGAGCAATCAACTCCAGGAAAGGGAAGGACAGCAAGCAGATTAGAGCTGGGGAAGGCTGGAAGAGGAATCAGACAGGGGATGAATCTACAGACACAGCAGCTAAGAGGGCCCTGACTGCCAGACCCACACTCTTCAATCAACAGAGACAAGTAGGTCCCACATTTTGACCAGGTACTTATTTGCTATTGCAGTTTCTTTGTGTGCACAGGGAGGTGACAGTGCCCAGCAGCAGGCAGGATAGATGGTCAGCTTGGACCTCATCCCACCACTTAAGAAATGCATGGCACAGTGGGAAACCTGCAGGGAAGGCAGGGAGCCCCCCATCTCACCCCTCTCTCAACTTGTCCTCCAAGAGTGAGTTCTGCTCTCCTGGCTGTACACTGAACCCTCAGTAATATGAAGAAGTACTCAGTTTTATTCCTTCACATTTGTCCTTTCCTTCCTTGTTCATTTTAGGGAAAGGGCAGGAAAGCAAACTCTAGGAAGTGTGTGAAACCTGTCAGTACCTAAGAGGCTGAATAGCTTTCCACTCACAGGACTGTGACTGATTTGAGACTCTCAGTCAAATTGCTCATTTCTGGCAAAGCTCATGTGGCTGTACCTCTGTGAGGCTGCAGGGTACTTTGCCTGCTGGTGAAACTTTGCTCATCCAAGCTTAAGTGAACAATTCAGCTGAAGTGAACTGTTGGTTTCATGCTTCACTTGCAGAGGTGCTCTGAGCTGAGGCTCCCCTTTTGCTGTGGCTTGCTCTCCACCTGTGTGGCTTGTGTCTGCTGCCCTGATTCTTGTGTGCACTGTTAAACTGGAGCAATGAGAGACTTTAAAGCAGACAAAGTGATGGCTGGGAACCTCAGTCACTGCCCAGCAGCTGGCACTCGTGGTAAGCACCACGATCTCTGTGGCTCCCAGCAGAGAGGAAGCTCAGCCAGAGGATGGATGGCTGGGTCCAGCTGTGCACTTGAAGGCAGAGGCTGCTTGCACAGCTCCTCTGCTCCAGCACCTGCAGAGCTCTCCCTCTTCTGCTCCTTGGACGAGAAGTTATTTTTGGCTGTGTTTTGCTATATTAAATATTAGCTCTAGGCTTTCCCCTATGTACCGTGTAATCCTGTTCTGTGTGGGCTTTCCATATTGTTCTTTTGACATTATCACTATTGCATATTAATAAATTAAACTTTCAATTCGTGTTACTCTCTTGGGCCAATGTATATTGCTAGGGGGTGAAAAGAAGGGATTAAACTGGCTTACGGTGTTCTGCTCTTGTACCATGTTACAGCAGGTGCATAAGAAGGATCAAGGAGCTTTCTTGGCTTGGAATTGTTATATTAATAGCAGAATTGTGGGGTCATAATCTTTATTACACTCTTTTAATAAGCTATTGATGCAGACACATTTTACACCCATGGGGAAATATAATTATGCTGGAACTGTAACATTGGATGTTCTTAGTAGAGTATCACAAGGTATTAAGAGAAGAATGAGTCTTCAGTTATGCTGAACGAAGCCTAGCGTGGAGTGAAGGTTCAAGATAGAGAGAGATGAGTAAAATCAGCCTGAATGTCTCTAAGTTTGGGCTTTAAGTTACTAATAAGCATAGCCATTGGGGAGCTGGTGACAGAGTGAACTCTCCTGAACTCCTCAATAGGGGCATACACAGGTGCATGATGCGATGCTGCACGGAGTCAACAAGCTCTAAAAATAAGAATGCACTGAGAAATGCCCCAGTAGGGTACAGCTTATGCTGGGGCTTCAAGATCCATGTCACATCTCTGCCTTATAAAATACAGTGTCGAGTAGTGGAAAAGTGAGGCAGGAAAGGAACCAATGCCAGATGCAATTGTCCCATCAGCCAGTTCCAAAATAAGGGAAAAGTTGAAGCTGACTCAAAGATTGTCTTTGAGATGGGATTTGATGAGGTAAAAGATATTAGATACTCTATGAAAGTTGGAATAAAATGCAGAATGTCAGGGTTGAAAACCACAGATGAGGAGAGGCAGAAAGCTCTGAAGTGGGCAGCTACTCTCTGGTAACTCCCACACACCAGAGGAGCCAGTACTCATTCAGATGCTCTGCAAACGCAGCCCCGTGCAGCCACCTCCACCTCCCCAATTAAAAAAGAATAAAAACCCAATGGATCTGAAGCCACATACCAGAAATCCCACACCCTGTTAGGCTGTAGCAGGGTGTCTGCTGGAAAAGGTGACTTGTTTAAACTTATTTGATAGTTCCTACAGCCATTCTTACCCCAGTTTGGTTTATGCTTAAGTACTAAACCCCACAACAGCCCTGCATCTGCACTGTCAGTGGCTTAAAGACACTCTCCTCAGAAGGTCAGATTTTCTCATCATCATACAGTCTCTAAAATATGTAGTGTCATAAGTAGACAAATACTACTTATTTTTACTGTGACTGGGGTTTTTTTATATCCTGTAGCACTACAGATATGACAAGCTCTTTACAGCCGTTACAGGAAGTCAGTTCCTTGCTCTGAAAATCTCTTCAGGATTAATTCTTGGTCTTAATTCTTATTTTGTGGTTTAGCATTTGCCACCACACAACAGCTAAGATACAGCTTTGTTCTATAGACAACTTTACATTTATCTCCCAGCCAGTCACTCCTGGGTTATGATTCCTGCTTGAAGTCCTGTCAAACGTATCTTAATTTGTTAACAGTTTTGCTCCACTAGGCTGACTCTGCTAAAAGGCTATAAAAAGTAATAGTCCATTTGTGAGTTTACTGCTATTAGCTACAAGTGTTAATTCATGTGCAAAAACCTGTACAGCTGTATACCTGCAGTCAGTGACAGAGGAGAGGGGGTTACATACTGGGTGAGGAAATTATTCCTGGTGTAGATTTGGTGCATATTCATCTGCAAACAGTCACCCCTCCTGCCTCAAGAAAGGAGTGATAACTTCTTGGTTTTAATCACCCACTGCCAGTTCTAATTGCTTTACAAATAGCATCAAGGGGAGGGTAATTGGACCCTTCAGCTTCTCCATCATAACAGCGTGACTACTCCTGGAAGGAAAACAAATCTTCACCCATTCCAAAGGCTAAAATAAAGCGAGTGATGGAAAGGGAGGCTTCTAATTTCTGTGCAAGGTAACACCCACATGTTAACGCTTAATTAAAAAAGGAAGAACAGGGGTGTCCCCAGTGAGCGGCTTGCCAGGGGATGCAAAGACAAAACTATTGCATTTGGAGAAGCACAGCTTCAAACCTGCGCCTGCTTTCACACCTTTGCAAGGAAAGATGAGCTCGTTGCCACCTTTCACTGCCCTGCTTGCCAATGCTTTTCCTTTCCCCAGGACATACAGAGAGGACAACGGAGCCTGGGAGGTGCTGGCAGTAAATTTTTCTGCAGAAGTGCCCGTTGCTTCCCCAAGCATTGACGCTGCAGCCGCTGCTCTCCTGCCTCAGCCCGGCCTGCCAGCGCTGGGCAGAGCCCAGGCAGGGCCACCACAGCACCACTGCAGCACGTCTGCAGCAGCAGCAGGTCTTTCTGCAATGCCCCCGGGCAGGGTGATATCACCAAGCATTACTTTTCTCAAGTTAAGCCCCTAAACTAATGGAAAATACAAGGTTGTTTTGTTTTTTGGTTTTTTGGTTTTTTTTTTTTTTTGGGTTTTTTTGGGTTTTTTTTTGTTTTGTTTTGTTTTTTTTTTGGTTTGGTTTGGTTTTGTTTTTTTTTTGTTTGTTTGTTTTTTTTGCCAGCAAGAACAAAATCCTGCAGAAGTCAAATCCATCAAGGATACCAATTGAACTCAGTGTTCCCTATCCTGTAGGGCAAAGAGCTGTAATTTCCTAAGAGGTTCCTAATTCTGTGCCTTTTCAGGAGATCACAGAATGAGCAAAGCCTGACAACTCAGTGTCCTGTTGCTTCAACAAAATAATTGCTCAAATGCATTGCAAAACTGCATCAAGAAAAAGCCCCAAGCCAACAAAGTGCTGTGTGTGCACGGAACCTCACTGGTGTCTATAAGCCATGCTTCTGAGGAGCATTTTCTGCCTTTCTGGGCACCCCTACATCAGCACTGTAACACCAAGACATTTTGCCTGGCTTTACATAGGAAAAATAAATGTGGCTGTGAAGATAAGATAGAATAGGAAAACAAAAGAACTTATCGTAGTTAAAACAAGACTCAAGTGAGACCACATGGAATGAGACAACAGGGAAGCTGAACAAAGGAAAATATTAGAAAAATGCAGGTTGTATTTGGTGGAACAAGATCTTGAAAATCTGAGGATGTTTGCAAAGCAGTGCTAGTTCCTGTGGATACCAACTACTAAAAACCTGCCAGAATTTGTTATCCTGAGTTTAAAAAAAAAAAAGAAAAAAGTAAAAATGGCTTTATTTATTTGATTTCTAAAAAGTAGCAGCTCTCTGGACAAAGGTCTCCAGAAGAAGAGAAAAACAGCTTGTGAAAACAGGGTGCCAAGAAAACATTAAAAAAGCAATGCAAGAATCTCACTCTACATCACACAGAGCAGAATGCTCACAGGGAGCGTTACTTTGACTGTCCAATACATCGAAGCAGGAGGCATTGAACCCCATTTTAGCACGTATCTGGAGACATGTTTACCAGCCCTAGGGAAATTATTTTCACCTTACCCTATGAAAAGGGGAACCAGGGCTAATTCTATGACACACGGGTCTCAGTGGCACGTAGACATCTATTTGCTGTGCACTCAAACCTTTTTTATAGTCATATGTATATAAACATTACAATGCCTTGTCCTTGTTAAATCTGCCCTGACTGAAACTGTCCTGAAAATACTTTGTTCAATGCTTAGACCCTGAAAAACAACATTTGCTATGTCCAAACTTCCTGCTCATTCTTAAATGAATTTTAAGAGGGTAACATTTAATGATGTTTTTGTTGAATTCAATCTTGTTTGCATTACGTCACACAAAAATGCACTGCAGAAAGATTCTTCATAATGCCATTATGCTATTAGTGATAGTGGGAGAAATTGTGATATTTAAGTATCAACAGAAATGGCTCTGTTGGCTTTCAGAAGGGATGGGGAAGGAAAGAGAAAAAGGGACAATCAGCTGATATGTCAAACATCCATATACAAATGATGATTCAGAGAAGGGTTATGATGGTACTGAGGCTAATGAGACACTACAGATAATACAAGAGACACAAAATCGAGTTCACTTTATAATCTGAGTATATTATAGAGCTAATCAAGAGGAAGGAAGAAAACAAATCATTGCTTGTAGAAGTGGAGAGGAGGGGGAAAATGCCAGAAGACGACTCAATGCTCCTGAGTCATTCCAGTTCCAACTACCCGTTGACCTGCCTGGGGAAGTTTGAAGAACACTTTTTAAAAAATGTTTAAAATCTGCCCTATACTTTTTTGACTGAAAAAACCAGGACAAGAGGTAGACTTCCAGATCTGCCATTTATAACCAGGGAAAAACAGAGGGAGTTTTGGCTGTATCTGGTGGAGATGGCTGTGCCTGCTGCATTAAGTGTGCCCTCACATCTCCCAGTCTTGCTCTGTTGATCAAAATTTTTTTCATATATTAAAAAGAAGGTTTGCATGCACTGGTCTTTTAATAAGACAACATATTTGCTTTTAAGTTTACATCTCTTTCATCACCCTGCTTTCCCTGGGAAGGAACTTTAGATGCTTTACACTTTCTGTACACTCCCCTGGTAGCCACACCTGTGACAACAGCAAGCACCCAGCACTCAGACAACTGATGGGTTTGAAAACACCTATCCAAGATTCACATCCGAATACTGGAAATGAAAATAAGCCCAGCTCAGGGTACAGTCCCCATATCTCTTGGAACAGAACCCAGTACGGTGAAAATCTGAAGTCTCTGCTTGCCTGTCTGTGTCCTGGGCTTCCTCAAAAGTTTGTTACTATGTGCTGAAAGTCAGAAACTCCCCTCATGCTTTTCCAACCGAATTTCAGGGAAGCAAAGAAACCATTTTGCAGCTTCTGTAACAAAGCATCTGATGTTGTTTGGTTATATGGAGTACCTGCCCTGAGTTTAGGTTCTTCCAGGAAAATTATTTGAAAGCTTCTGTAACTGGAACTGAACCATCCTGTATCAAGTTAAAGAGAAATTCACTAATACATAGTAGCCTTGTGTAGACAATGCATTATATTAGCCTGTGTGTCTTGTCATAATATATTCCAAGTGATGTGTGATGATGGCAAATCTGTTATCCATTAAAAAGGTGCTGAAGACCAGCCTGTCGGAAGACATTTTTTCCCCCAATTTTACTCCTCATTAGTTTTTGAAGCCTGGAAGTTACAGAACAAAGTTCATGTTAAAGGCTACCACTAATATTATCATGCTGCTTTAATGCTGGAGTAATCAAATATGTGAAAACTATATTCCCAATTCCTAGCACCACATTTTTATTCTAAACATTAGAAAAGCACACATATCCTGGAGAGAAAAATGTTTGCAGCTGACTGATACTTATCCAAAAAGTGTGATTTCCTCAAAAGCAGCTTGGTGCAGCTTCCTGCCTGCACAGCTCACACTGCTGGGGCTCTGGTTCAAGACTTGCACACTCTGCAAGTGGACACTAAGGGGTGTAAATTCATCAACTTCTGCTGAACTTTATATTCACACACTGCTGTAAATTGAGGTCAGAATAAGACTGCACACAGAATAAGAAATGCACTTCATATAGAAGTGCAATTCTATTTTCATGTGCTTAGAAGGGGTGTAGAGGCTTTTTGGTTTGGTTGGTTTGGTTTTGTGTGTGGGGATTGTTGGGGTTTTTTTAAAATAAAAATGCAGGGAAACAGAATTAGGTTTCTTCTTTAAAAATTAATGGATGTTACTATTTTTCAAGAATTATTTATATTTAAATATCTGACATCTTCCTCTGACTTAACTGAGTCAGGTTCCTCCTGCTCCAACCTTCACATACCAAATTTTTAGAACTAATTTTTAGAGCTTTTTCTTTGCATCAGCTAGCAAGACATTTTGGCCATCCAATCCTTCCTCTGGCGGTTCAAAATTCATAACAAATGATTTTCCACATCCATCATTTGGAAAAAAATTCCCTCCATTCCCAAGTTTTACAATCATCTTTGTGTGTTGCTTCTATGCCTTAATACATCTGATGAAAACCTATAATATACTTCCATGGGATTTTTTTGAGAGATAGCTCAATGCTACAGATCAGAAATTGTGATGATTTAGAACTATTTTCTAAATCAAATTAAGATTGACAAAGAAATAACTATATCTCAGTATAATCTTGTTCTGAATGATGGTATTAGGAAGTGTCAGACTGGAGATTAGCAGAAACTTGTGGAATTCAGAGTTCCCTGGCAAAACTACAGTCCATGGCTGTACTGAGGGCAGGATGGAGATAACAAATATCTGATAGAGAAGGTCTCTGCCAAGCACTTGGGCACAAAATTTCTTATGGTATACACACAATTTACAGGCTTTGCTTGGTGCAGATAACATTTCTCCCAAACAACTGTATTCCAGAATGTCTGTTTTTAAGCATCAATAGCCAGCATTATTCAGAGTTCTCCCCACCTGAGAGACTCACCAGGACTGGTGCCTGCCCATGCAGCTGCGCACAGCTACAACGGTAGGAGTGAACTCTGTCGTGGTAACAGAGAAGTGACTCTTGGACCTTTCTCTGGTCCCATGAGAAAGGCAAGGCTTGAAAGAGACACTCAGAAAGCTTTCCTCGTCAGACACACCTATTCTTCTTTCCTGAACAGCAGCTATTCTAAAACATCTCATTGTAAGGACAACCCTGAGAGCACATGGCAGCCCTCCAGTACCAACAGGTTTTACTAAAGGTAAAAGACCTTTATCAAGTGGCTGGGCTTTTCTGATCTATTAAATGATAGCTTGCAAATCCCTCCCTATTTTCATAGGGGTTTTTTAAGAGATGTCTTTAAAAGAGGGAAACACAACAGTAGAAGACCTCTCTGTGGCAGGGTTCCCAGAAGGAAGACTTTACACTTCTATTCCCCAGTAGTCACCTTCAGCCCTGCTCTTGCCTGGAAAGTGCTGGAGACTTTCACGCACGTCTCTGAGCACAAGGAAGTTCCAGCACCGTTTTAAAGGGTGGGAGCTGACAGCAGGCACCACCTCCAGATAGGATTGTTTATGCTGAGGAGGGATAAATGGATGGAGATCTCCATTAATTGTAGCCGGTGGAGTAAAGCTGGAAGTGTTTCTTTGCCCAGAGATAGCAGTGCCGGCAAGGAGCACACGGGGAGCCGCGCTGTAGCTGCGGTCGGCTCCTTGCAAGGAAGGTTCCTGCTATTAATACCACGGCTATCACAGCAGATAACACTGTAAAAGGCAGCAGCTTGCAGGAAGGTTTAGGTTAGAGTAAACTGAGGAGTACTCTTTGGATTGCAGGATGGGGTAGAGTCCGCAGGGAGTTCTCCTGTCTCTGCAAGCCCAAGAGGCGCGGTGCAGAGGGAGCGTCCTGCGGTTGGTGCTGCAGTGACACCGACAGGCTGCACTGCCCTGCCCTGGGTGTAAGACAGCAAGAGCCGGGCCTGCGCCTGCCTCGAAGCACAGGGACAAGATAGAGGTCAGGAAATTGGGAAAAACCCCTGTTTGTTGATCACGGTGTGCTGAGACAGATGCTGATCCCTCCAGGGAAGGCAGGTGTCCTGTGACCTACCACAAAAGGCGGATGAGCTCTCCCTGAGAAGACAGTGGTGGTGACTGGGGCCAGTTCCACCCATCCCTGGCAGTGCTCTTGGTGGCAGAGGGATGTTGTTTGTCTCAACCAAGCTTTGAACCCTTGGGAGAAGTGCAGCTCTTCTCTACATGCACCAGTCTTTCCTGATCTACTTTCAGTTCCTTCCTGCAAAGCTGCCCTGTGCAGCAGACAAGTCAGGGATGGAGAACTTCCTCCCCTGCTTGAGCCCTTTGGAAATGGCTAATTTACTACAACATAGGGAGAGAAAGGAAGAAGGATAGTGAAACACAGCCCAGCCTGGGCCTCGGGGCCATCTCAGGTTCAGGAGGAAAGGAAAGGACAAAGAGCTCAGAGACCCCCCAGTCTGGCTTTTTGCAGGATCTCAACATATCAAATTGAAATGGGCCTCTTTTTGCCCCTGGCTGTTCCTATAGTTTAAATGCTTTAACCTTTAAAGGTAGCATTCAGGAACCATGGTACTTAAGTGCTAAAGCTGACTTGGAGGATATTTTTGCAGAGGGGAAGGAGTT
Source organism: Cettia cetti (assembly GCA_013401135.1). Classification (NCBI taxonomy): domain Eukaryota; kingdom Metazoa; phylum Chordata; class Aves; order Passeriformes; family Sylviidae; genus Cettia; species Cettia cetti. The sequence continues at coordinate 22,260 of VZUI01056793.1, read as the reverse complement.
TTACAGGGTCCTTTTACCTACCAGACTTGCATTTCATTTCAGCACAGGTCATGTGCAGTGCTGCCTCCATATATAACCTGCCCATGGTCCCTCATCTCACCAATTTCCTCAGTCTGGTCCTGAGGAGATCAACAGATTGAGAGCTGAGAAGATTTGAGGCTTCTTTCACAGTGGTGCTGAGTGCCTGCTGCTCCTTGTAGTCCTGATAGGAAAGGTGCTCAGCACTGCTGCAGAGGCAGCAATTCATCTCTGTCTGTGCTGCTCTTTGCCCTTGTCCTAAAGATTATTTGAGACACTGGACAAGAAATGAAGAAAAGCCTTTCCCTATGAAAAACTGTCAGAACCCTCCTCAATTTAGAGATACTGATTCCAGTATCTCTAACCAGAGACCCTGTTCATTCTCAGAGCAGGCCCTGCAGAGCCTTTCTTCCTCTTAAACTTTTGTCTTGTTCTGCTGTTAAGAAAGCCCACATCAGATGTGTCACTTTTGCTTTGCTCATGTAGGTGCTCATCCAGTCCTCTAATTCCCATTTTTGATCTCCCTGTACTTCTCTCCCATTTCATCTTTGCTATTTTCTGTTTCCTTTGTTTGCTCCTATATGTACAGACCTCAGAAAAGGCTCTCTTGACATAATCTGCCTTCTGCCTCTTCCTTCCTGTTGTTTTCTAAACCTTGCTGTTTTTCTACATTGAATAGCTCTTCCACTTCTTCCATGTGGCTTGAAATGTCTCCTTTCCATAAGCACTACCAGAGATAGCAGTGGCCTTCTCACAGCCAAGCTAAAAGGGGACTTCTTTTTCCTACACTTGAAAATCACATCCTCCCTTGACACAGGTCAGTGTTCCTTTTTTTCCAGACCTCCTCAACTACTCATTTTCCTGTCTGATGCTCAGGCTTCAGTTATTTATCTTCTGTCTTGCCAGTATCCTGGCAGTATCCATGGAATTCTGTCCATCTGTTAAGCTCTATTATGCAATTTTTTTCTGCATATTTTACCTACCAACATCTATCTCTGTAGGTGACACTCCAATCATCCAGCAGCAAGGAAGGAACTTGTTTTCTGGATAATTCACCCATTACAGTCTGTTTACTGAGCCCATTGAGAGGACACATTTTCTGGCAAGGACACCTCTACATTAAAAACAACAATCAATGAGTTTGTTTCACGCTCTGATTGCCATTGCAGTTCTTAGGTTTGGGGTTTGCAAGTCACAACCTGCATTCCTTAAATAACATGGATACAGCAGAATTTCAGCAACAATCTCCTCGGACAGGGTAGTCACCAGAAAATAGCCTGCCTTGCATGTGAGGGCAGGCTGGGGAGGTGAACACCTCTGTGTGACAGTACAAACCCAGTTTTCCTGGATGGCACAGCTGCCAACAGCTTCCCCATGTTTCCATGACTGTGTATCACAGAGTGTGTAACTGAGCACACACACTGCACAACCAACCCCAACCCCACACACCCAATTTCAGGGAAGCCACAAGAGCAACTATATTTCAGGTCCTTAGCTAATTCTTCTCCAGCACTGGAAAAGAAGGTGATATTTCCACTTAACCAGGTATAACAAATTAAACATACTGCCACCAACACTTCAGCAAAATGTCTCCTACTCCTCTCATACCCTCATGATTTATGACTTCTCAGAGCAGAGGAAGCCAAAGTGAGAGTTTAACCATACTAGAAACCAAAGCAGGAATTATTAGGAGGGGCTTAATGGCATGTGGACACAGACTGCAGTCAGGTTCCAAAAACCCACAAGACATTCCCACATTAGTAAGGTGGTGGGGCAGAGGCCACGTCTGCCTCTTCCTCCAACCAAGAAATGCAGCCAGGACTCTCAAGCACATACAGGGGTTAAGACACATGCAACTTATTTCTGGAATAAAAACAAAGATGCACAAACAGGCTTAGAGCAGCCTCAGCCCCAGCCACGTCCCAGGTTAACCAGTCTCCAGCACCCTCCAGATGCCTCTAGACAGCCCTGGAGTCGCCAGGCTCTCAGCAAAGGGCAGAGGCTCCCTGAACTCAGCAACCCTGGGTGCTCCAGTGTTTGAGACACAAGAAAGCCCCACAGCCTTGGCATCCCAAGAAGACATAATAGCTGCCCAGAAAGGAGAAAAAATTTAAAAATGCATTTATTGCCTGTAGAGTTGCATTAGGTCACTACTAACAAGCCTTAATAGGTTTTTAAATCAAAGGTGGTTGATCACATTTTGCCTTGGTTTTTCTCTTCCTTATTTTTTTAAAGTAGTTTTCTACAAAATAATCTTCATCTTTCCTAAATTCTTGTTTCCCTTCTTTTCCTCTTGTTGGTAAAATCTGGGCTGAGGTTGATGGCTGTAGGACAGAGGTATGTTAGGAAATTTGATGCAAAGGACAAGAAAACAAAAATCAGAGGTATTTGGTCTGAAAAGAGGCTTTGTCGAAGGCATAATTCTTGTGTGTTTAAGGACAGAGTAATAGATTTGGAAGGATAAGTCATATATCTTAGGATTTTCTTCCCTGCCCCCTTTGATTGATTCATTCCAGTCTCTTCAGATCTTTGCCTGTTCCCACAAACCTGGAATCTCAGGATTGTTTGATTAAGTCATGGTTACCATGACAATAAAAGTGCCTCTGGCCAGTTTGACCTTTGACTGGATTCAATTCACTGAGAGAAATGGACAGAGACTATAGAAAAAGCTTCAGCCTCATGTCCACTACTGCATAAAACGGGCTCTCCCACACTTTGAAAGTGTGAGCTGGCTGCCCTTTTAAAAATATAAATTGGGCTGGAATGCTTCAGAAAGCATTTCTAAGGTTTTGGTAACCGATTTCTTGATGAATATCGCTTCAGATATAAAATGCGCACAGTGTAATGGTTGGAGACCTATTTTAAAATGTGGCATTCAGCACAACAAAAGCAAAGGCTGAAATCAGACGTTGCATGCCTGATCTATATCCACAGAATTAAAAAATCATGTCATAGTCATATCCATCAAATATTTGATAGGAATTTGCAAATACCTGGCTCTTTGTAAGTATGTACACATGTATAAAAGCAGATTTCAGACTTAGAGCTCATTTCCTCTGCTGGTAGCCCACCCCTCCGCTGCAGGCTTTGTGCTGCTGTTGCTCATATAGATAATTATTCCTTTTCAAATACTTTCATTGTAAATCCATTTCAGCAAAAATAAGGAGGGGAGGGGGGAGAAGATTTCAAAATTAAACCTGTTATGTGATTTGTAAATGGGCCTGACAGAATGACAGCCGAGTGGCCATTGCAAGGCAATTCATGCATGCAGGATTGCCAGATCCCTGGTGGGAGAGCACGCCGTGCCCATGCACGTGTGGGGGCTCTGCTGGTGCTGCTCTCCACCTCCCTGCCCTGGGCAGCCCCCTGGTTTGACTGCTTCCTCTTGGCAAAGGAGACACATATATTCTTTGGTCTAGCTCAGAACAGTAACTCAAGCCAGCTGAAAAGGGGGCTTGCTTCTGGAGCTGCTGGCTTCCCAAAACGCAGGTGGCAGGAGGAATTAAGGGCTGGAGCCATTTGGGGAGAGTGGGCTTCACTGTGCACACCATGGAGAGAGCACTGAGCAGCCCTTCCCTTGTATATGCAGCCAAGGTGAATGTTAGCCAACGAAATGGCACAGAGCCAAGCAGAGGAAAGTAAAATAAACCTAACTGCTGTGAAAATGAGGCAAAAAGGGTGTCTGGGCAGGGCCAATAATTGCATTGATTTTACATGGACAACAGACAATGTTTGCTTGAAAGACCGACCCAAGCGGGCATGCTGGAACTTAGAAATTATTTTTCCCTCTTTTTTTTGTTTGATTTGTTGTTCATTTACTGTCATAAAGTTCTTCCTTCTTCTCACCTAGTTACCTTGAAGTCTGAAGCCATGGAAAATAACTGAAGGGGATTATTTGAGCCCTCCCACACAGGCTCTCAGATGCAGAATCCTCCTGTTTCCATGCTGGCCATCAGGACCATATCCTGTCAAGTGGCACAATTTCAACAAGTTCAGTAAAGAGCTGCCATTGTCACAGGATTTTGGTTCCCAGACCAAGAATTGGAAGAGAGATTTGTCTGGGAGGGAATAGGGAATAGAGAATTTTGCTTGTCACTTTTTTCCCCTCTTCTTTTTTAGTGAAAGACAATGGGGAAAATGTCAAGAAATGTATACAGGAAAATTATCTAGCTGAAGAAATCTGTCCCTACTGGAAAAAACATTTTTGCTTCCAAGACAAGTCAAAGAAAAATTTTGAAAGACACTTACCTGACACTCAAGGAATATAAAGTTTTAGAGATCCTCTTGCTTTGGAAAAATGTGTGTGAATCTTCCATAGTTCATAAATGAAACTCTTTGATTTGGATGAGGATTATTTCCCCTCTGAAGAAATAGCAGGTACCCACCCCACTGGCTTGTTCACCATCCCTTGTACAAGATGGGAGAACACTAATAAGCATAGAATATGTCTGATCCAACTTGGCCTCTCGTCATTCTTTTGATGCTGAGTGCTTCCAGTTGTGTCAATCTGTAAACTCTCTGCAGTATTCTGTATTCTCCTTCAGTCTCTCTCTCCCTCTCTGTAAGATTTCACCAACCTATTAGTGTTAGAACATGAATGTTTATTAAATCCAGATATCTATTTATCTATTGCTCTATCTTTATGCAATTCATATACATGTATGTCTGCTGAGGCATGGTCCTGGGTATAATGTTCCATTAGAATGAAATGTTTACATGAAGGAAACTGAGGAGTTTAGCTATTATAAACCTGGACACTGTCAGTTTACTTACAAGAATGTCACATGCAGCCCATGGTCAACCTTAAATTAACACCCTATCACATCTCTCCTTTCATATCTGTGCCTTTATGTCTTCACTTGTGACCCATCACAGTCATATTGTGGATTAGTTCAGATGCAACAAGAATCTTAATTTCAGCGAGTAGCACCCTTATTGGAAACACACTTTGTGCAGGATGGATATCAGACCGTTGTGATTTTTCTGAGAGGATACCTATTCCCATAAACTCAGAAAATTATCACACAGTCTGTTACATGTCCCTCCCTCAGAAATAACTTTACATACAAGAACTAATTTTTATTCCTTATTGACTAAAAAGCTACATGGCAAGCCCCCAGTCCCCATCCATAGAAGATAAGCATGGATTCGAGAAGCATTAGAGGAGTAGCAAGGGTTGTTAAATGAACCAGAGGTACCTACCACATGGAAAGCAATTTGGAAATACCTGCCTTTTCCTACAAGCTGGATTCTCTGCTCTGGGAAAACACAGCTCATTTTTAGATCCAGTAAATAACAAGATGTTGGGTGACCACCAAAGACAGGCACTGCACTCTGTTTAAAACCCTGCCAGCCATACTCATTTCCAGAGTAACTCCTGGCACAATCACAGGCTGGTGTGATTTTAAACATAAGTGCCTGGCTGTGGCCAGCACTGCCTTCAGCTGAGGAGAGGGAAATCCAGCCTTTCAATGCCTTCAGCTGAGGAGAGGGGAATGCAGCCTTTCTATGCCTTTAGCTGAGGAGAGGGAAATCCAGCCTTTTCCCCCTGGTCCCCGCTGCCGGAGCCTGCTGATCGCACGGTGGCTCCCGCTCCCGGCAGCGATGCTCCTGCCTGCCCACTCCGCAGCGCAGCTCCCTCCTGCCTCACCCCCTGAAAGGCAGCAGAGCTCTAATGACCTCCCATGCACTTACATCTAACAGATACGTTTTTGAAAACAGAATCAGACCTCACACATCTACGACCACTTTAAAAGGCTTCTCACCGCACCTTCTGCTCTCTGTTCTCTGCACTCAAGTGGAAGAACGGCACAAAGCCCCTCTCTCCCCACCCTTTTCACCCAGCTCATCCTGACAGCAAGAAAATCTTAGAAGAGCCAAAGGAAAGCTAGAGAAACAACTCCAGGTCCTGTCTGCTGAGGGAACAATTTCCACATCCGGCTTTTGCTGCTGCTAGAGGGCTGAGTGCAGTTTTACTATGACTTCTCTCCCTCCGTGTCCTCTGCTTTCTATGGATTGATGTGGATATTGTTTCTTGAGTCAAGCCAGTCAATGGGAGAATCTTTCCATCACCATTTCCCAAAGACTGTCCTTCTTTCCATCTGATGCTCACCCATTCATGAAAAGGAGAAACAAAACAAAAAACCCCACAGAATCACTTATTCGTTTTTTGTTACTCCCACCCATCAGTTTTATGGACTACCTTTTATTGAACAGGGTGGGCTGAGTCATGTAAGGACAAATTTGCAAGGATGCAGTAGACACACCCTGTGCCACAAAAGCTGCGTGATCAGAGGCTGAAGACAAACTCATGTACTGCTGATGCCTTACTGGACTGTTCACAATTGCACTGGTTAATGTGAATTGTCAAAATTGGGCAAGAGCATAAAAGCTCTTCACACTAAAATAAACCAGAGCTCTGTGGTAATGAGCCATGGTATCCCACCTTAGCTGGTGGCCCCTCGTACCAGCTCTGTGACAGAGAACTGCCATGATGTGCTATACCTCTGGACACAGAAAGCAAAGCCAAAAGGGCTACTCCTTCCTTAGATAAGTCAGTGATAAAGAGGGAAACTAGTTGGGAGGTTTTAATCATTGATTCAGAAAAGCCATAATCTGATAGAAATCACTGCTTGGATATAAATCTAATCTATGAATTCTTAATTGATAACAGTTTGCTAGGGCAGTGCTCATCTTGGGATGTTTTAAACCAGGTCAGGCATCACCTGTCTGTGCCTTTTCCTTGGTGCCATGCCAGATGTGCAAAGCCAGCAAAGCACCTGCTGGGTGCTCTGTGGAATTCAGTGGGACCACAACCATGTGGCCATGCCCAGAGTCTGGCAGTGCCCTATGACACCTGAGTTACTGTCTTTCACTTACTCTAATTGTGATTTCTCCAAATAAATAATTCAATAGTTTATTTTGTGAAAGAAGACCAAAAAGACAGCTACAATCCATTTACACTCAACTAGGGGAGAACAACGCACCTTTCTCCATGAGCTCCTCTGCTTTGTTACATTCCCCTCCTCCCCAGCAGTCATGTCCAGGGCTCTCTGAGTCCAGCACCACCTGAACCCACATGGGTTCCTGGGAAATGATTTCCCTTCCCCAGATGAAGACCTGAGCTACCGGTTACTTCTTACAAACTTCATCTCTTCCACTAATTATTGCCCTCACTTTCACCTGCTCATTGCTCCTTTTTAGTCATCTCTTCTCTAATACCTCTCTGCTGACTAGAGGAGAACAGAAGCAGAGGAGATGATTCATACAAACTAAATTGGAGGTTGAACTTCGTTCAGTTCTGCATTTTTTTCTGAAACAGAGCACGGGAAACTGCCAGCAGAGCCTCCTCAACCAGTCCATTCCCTTGTTGCCACCACAATGCTACCCCCACTTTTCTGCAAACCGTAAGAGTCACTGCAAAGAAGGTGGTGATTTTTCTGCCATTCTGAGCCCAAAGAAAGTCTCTGGCTTGGCTGCATACAAGGTGGCAAATTTAATTCTCTTCTCTTAACTGCTTCTTCACTAAATCTACGCTGCCTGCTAATCTCCTGCATCCCTGTAGAAAAGTCACGACTGAAGACTCAAGTTGTCAAAACATCACTTGTCTTTCCACCAAGGCTGGTGGAAGCATGGCTGTGCTGAGCCAGAACAGAGTTGAGTGAGCTTTGAGAAAGTCCCTGTTTCCAATTTAGCACAGCTCCCAGGAGGTATTACATTTCCTGGTGCAGAGCAGAAAAAGCTTTGAGATCCTCAAGCACAAAGCCTTGTTGTTTTATTCATTTGTACTGCTGAGCAAATTCTCTTTTCAAGGCTTCCAGTGGGGAAATTTCCTCCAGTTTCTCCATAGCAGAGTCCAGACTAAATCTACCTTTATCCTTTTAAGGTCTAGAAAGCATGATTTTTTTCAAAGACAGCCTTTATTTCCTGTACTCCTGGAAGATCTTCTTAATTGCAAGAAATACTCTCTTCCTAATTACAAAAGCATTTGAGCTCATCCTCTATTCAGTTGTGTTGGCAGAGCTTCTGGAAGAGTTCTCCAACCTGAAACTTCCAAGGAATTTGTTAGGAAACCCATCACAGCTTCCAGATAACGTGCTGCCAGTTTTATTAAAAGAGCAATGCTCGAGCAGGCTTGCACTCGCATTGCAGTCATTCTTGGCACTCCTGCAGCCTCCTCCATCCAAGAATTCTGCACCGCTCATTCCACTGGCTGCCTCTTCCTACCACAACGAATGCACCAAGCACCTCCCAGCATCACCTGGAGCACGTGATTTTTACAGCACCTCACGAGCTGCATTTTTACAGACTCTCTGATGTCCTGCCCACTCATCTCCGGGGAGCTGAGCAGAGCAGCAGCAGTCAGAGAGGGCTTTGCAGCAGCAGCGTGTGCAGGGTGGCTTCTCATGATCCCAGGACAGCCTCTCTGATGTCCCACATGTTTAACACTACTCTGTCCCCAAGCACTGGGCTACAGTTAACCAACCAGATCCCAAGGTTTTTCTTGAATTTTCCCCAGATTACAACCAGGGCAAGTTTGCTGCTGCTTCAAAACAATGTTTCTCTGATTACAACCTAGGCTGACAATTATAGTGATTTAAACCCTAACTAATTGTGAAGTACTTTGATCATGCTTAGCACAACTTGCGGTTTGTAGGCTGCAAAGTTGAAAGGAAATCTTGGGTTCACAATTTCCTTGAATATAAATTTTATTTTGATATATAAGATATCATTTAAATATTAAAATAAAGCTTGTGTTTGTTTTTTTCTCTTATCCTATTTCTTCTTTGAATATTATTGCTGGTATAATTTTCTCTCCCTGAGCTTAATATTTACCACACAATTTGTTTTAGCTTAAACCTACTTTCCTTGTTCATTTATTTTATTAAGAATAATGTTATAAAGGTGTTGTGGTTTTGTTTTGGGGTTTTTGTTTTGTTGGTTTGGGGTTTTTTAGCTGTGAAAGTTTTTCTGTTGGGCTTTTTTTTGGTGTTGTTGCTCGGAAAACATGGGTTGGCAGCACAAATGGCTTTCTCTGGGGCAGAGAGAAGGTATCCAGCAGCACTTGACTGACTCCAGACAGAGTTACTGAGAGGATCTCGGCAGGCTTTGCAAAAGTCACAGCCACAATTTGCACTGGACCGATTCAGCCCATACAGTTTTTGTTAACATAGTATGTGGGCAGTAAATCCTTCCATTTCTCTCTCCCTTCTTTGCATTTTTAAGAGTTTAGGACACTTGTTTTTACAACAGCAACGAGCTGCATCCGTTGGTTGCAGCCAAAGCTCCTCTAAATGCTCCTTGCCAGGATCTGCACATGGATCTGCACTGCAGGTCACTTTTGCCTGCAGCATTCCTAGAGTACAACTAAAAAGAGGTGCAGATGCTGATCCTCTTTAGGGAACTTTTATCTTTTCCTCCATTGTGTCCTGCTGCTTCTGCCCATTGCTGGCACAAGCCTCCATCCAGGGCAGCCCTGGGCCATCCCCATCTCCAGCCCAGTGCGTGCTGGCTTTCAGTGGGGTTGCAGGTATGAGTGGCTGGTTCAAAGGGAGGTGCACATGTTGGCCCCATCCCCGAACTGGCGCCTCTCTGCCTGGGAAACCTGAGAGTTTCTGTCCTTGCTTATGAACCGTGACATCTGCACATTCCTCGGGCGCTGACCCCCGGGGGCCAGAGGTCACCCCAAGGTCAAGCAGTTTCCTCTTTCACCACCAATAGAGACCTTGACTAGAGGTAAATTATGTTGCAGTTTAAGGAAATAATTTGAAACACTCTTGTAATTATAATAAATTTTGCTGTTTACATTTTAATCTTCAGCCCTTTCACCCTCTGGTTCTCTTGTTTAAGGGAAAAAAGTGGGGAATTACATATTTAACAGAAAAATTCCTGCTATGGTGGACAGTTGAATAAATAGATGAAGTTCCAATAGCACAACAGCTCCAAGGTCTTTGTCTGCCTTCAGCATGAGCATGCACTTTTTAAAGTGCAAAATCTACTTGCTCTTCAGATAAGTATGTTCATGCAGCAAGAACGGAAACATAATATTGTGTCAGGAATGTCACGTGATTCCCAATTCTCCATGTTGAGTAACTGTAAAGTTACTTGAAGAAAAATCTTGAGCACCTTACTCAGGCAAGATTCCAGTTGACGCCAATGAAATTTTACAGTAAAACAGATTTTGAGTCATGGCTATAGCAAGAGCAGCTGTTTTCCTGAGCATACGTTGTCATTTGATCATTTTCTCTTGCAGCTCACAAGTGCTGATGGGCTTGGAAAACCTTTCCTTTAAAGGAAAATGATCAAATAATTGCAGTAAAGTCCGTTACTTTTCAGCTGGGTACCATTATTCCATCTGATATTTTAAAACAAGACCTTGGACATGTACAACAATTCCTCATTTATCCAATACACACCGTCATCTGAAAACTAAATTTAGAGCAAGACAAGGAAGAAGCAGAGCAATTACAGCAGTAAGGTCTATGGTGATGTTCAGAGCTGAGAGAATGAACACTTGAGAACAGCAGAGAAAACAACAAAACTGCTTGGCACAAATGAACACACAGAGCTTTCCTTACAAGGACATCTGAACTTTGTGCCAATCACTACCCTGAAAGAGAATGTGCTCAGGTTCCATCTGTAGGTGTGGGGGTGTTTGCAACCCTGCCTCACTCCAAGGACCCGGTTCGTGTGCTCCCATAGCATAAGCACAACACAGCAAGGCCAAGGAAGCAAACAGAGCAAGTGCAATCTGCACTCCAGACCTGTGTTCTGTCCCAGATGAGATGTGTGTCTGAGGGCAGGCAACTTTGCTTCTCTGCTGTAGAAACCACACTTGCAAAGGAGATACAACAATCACCTTCCCAAGATGCGTTGAGATTTACAACTGTAGGCTGCTACTCTGAGCAACATTGTGTCTGTATCTATTATTGCAATCCACGTGTTTTGAGAACCTTGGATAACAACAGCTCATGAAGTGATAAACATTGTGTTTAACAAAGGAAGAAAAAGAAACACAGAGAAATGACACAGGCTAAGGGTACCCACTCACTCACCAGCAAACAGAGAGGAACCTGCAGCAAGGAACAGTCAGAATAAAGAGAAGTGGCTTGGACCTGCCAAACTTAAAACCTGACCCCCAGTGCAGTGGGGCTTTCTGGGAAGGAGTTCCTATAATGGAGGCTCCGTGCATCTGGGTAAGTGCTAAGGAGCTTTGCCCTGTAATGAGTAGCTCACTAACACCCGGTGATCCTAAAGCATAGGCAAGATAAGGCACAACACAGCTTACTGGAAAGAGAAAAGGGAATATATGGAATCCCTGACCAATCAATTTTTTTGATCTTCACGTACTTGCTGCTAGACTTGCCTGTGTGAATGAATGGTCTCTGCCACAGCAAGCTCCTGCCTGTCAGTGCAGCTCTCTGCAGGGGCAGGGCCAAGGGGCAGCTTCAGTTTGCCCCTCCCCAAGCACAGCCCTGGCTGCCCCACTGCTGCTCCATCCCTGCACTGAATTCCGGGAGCTGTGCAAGTGATGGACACACGGGGAGTTGCCTTTCTGTCCTCAAACGAAATAACTTCTGGCCTGAAGGGGTAACGGGGACAGAGAGCAAGAGTGGACCTCTTCCTCTGCAGGAGGATGAGAGTAAGGTGTCTCTTCTCTGCTTGAGAGCACAGGGAAAAGCAAGACACTGCTCTGAAGTGTGGCACGATTTTGTAGCCAGTGAATGCCACCTTTGTATTGGCAAAACATGACCTAAGTCTCTCTATTCTTTGTTTTTCATCCTAGACTGCCCTTCTCTGACCACCTGGAACAGGGTACCAATGTCTTGGTCTCTTGTCTTGCCAGAAAAAGAGAATCATCTTGTAGCAAGCCTTGAGGATGGTGTTTGAATAGACACTCTCCTTTGAGACACACAGGAAGCCTCCTCAATGACAACTGTTTTGTCCAAAACTGCAGTTCCAATCCTCACACTGATCCACATCAATGATTTCAACAGGAGATACTGTTGGCTGGGTAGGAGCTGGAAGCTCTCCAGACCTCTGTTCTGGACTTCGGCAGAAAATCTGTTTCTTTAACACTCTGGTGTACTTTTTGTGCTGCACTGACACAGCCTGACAGTGTAATTCTACCTGCATTCAAAATCAGCAGCTAAAGTCGTGCTTTCAGATGGAAACTGTTCCAAGCTCTTAATCTTAATTAAGTGTCCAAATTAGAAATTAATCAGGCTTCCACGTTCAAAGAGTTGGAAACAGTGATACTCTGTGTCTTCTTAAAACATGACAAATGAACCGTTTCTAAACACAGTGTATAAAACAAACCTGTACAGAAAAGCATTGAGCTGGTACACAGGCAGTAAAATAGAAACTCCTCTACATTGGACAGTACTGCTAAATCTGGGCACTTCCCAGATCTGGCATTAATGACAGTCCAGACAGAGTATGGGAAATGAAACTTGGCTTCTGCAGTCCTCACTTTCCATTCATAATACCCATCTGCTGCTGAAAGATTTCTGAAAAGCAAACTCCTCCTCTCAGTGCAGAGGATGTCCCAGTGATTGCTGAAATACGACTACAGGGACGGAGAGAGGTTTCCCCATCCTTGGTTTCTATGAGTACATTAAAATAAAATAGTCTCTTGATTTAGGACAAACTTAAAGCAGATTACTCTTTTGGTGTACTGTGGCTTAAGTTCCTCTGATGATGGGATATCACAGAAACCATGCAGGAGTTTCCAAGGATCCTCCCAAGGAGTAGCAAATATCTGTCATTCCTATCAGTAGTAGTCAGAAAACTCAGCAGCAGTGCTGATCCAGAGTCCCACTGCACAGATGTGCATCAGTGGAAACAGTATCAGACTCTTCATAAAAGTGAAACATTTTACTGTTTAACTCCTATGGGGTTTTGGGAAACGATGTCAAGGAAGAAAAGGCAAGTGAAAACCTGTCAGTAGGTTGGAACACATTTCTGTCCAGCCTTGGGCTGAACTCAGAATCCCACAGTTACTTTCCCCACAGGAGATGGTGTCTCAGTCAAATTCTAGAGACGTGTTTCTCTGGGAATTCAGCCACAGGACTCCTGTCCTGCATTAGCTGCAAACATGAGACTAAAGGATATAACTGAAATCCAAGAAGCCTGGACTATGGACACGCCAGATTAGGAAAGCATCAGGGTACTGTGATCATTGGCAATCTCAGTGTCAAGTGCTAAGAACATGTATTTAAGCAGATCCACGTTCTGAGGATCCTCTCATTTATTTTTCTATTGACCAAGACACAGTTTATAAGATTCATGATCAAAACTTCAGCTCCCTTCCCCATCTTTTCTCCAGAGAGCTGTGTGCCCCTCACACAGCTAACCAGCTGGCACAGATGTGACAAGTAGAGACCAAGATGTTTGCTTTTCGCAGGAACATATAAGTACAGGACAGATCAGGGTAAGACATGTCTGTGGTTTTATCCTCCAAGAAGGAAGCAAATGTCCCAGGGACAGACTCACAGGAACCCAGTATTACTCTGAGCATTTTCTTTTTACATCTAAACATACGTGATCATGCATGACCAAGTTGTAGTCACGTCACAATAGGGATGTTCCCACATGGGGAGATGGGTGGAGGGGCAGAAGGACAGCTGTGGAAACATTCCCCTCAGAACCTTTCTACCCAGCTGAGCCAGGTCCGAAGTGCCAGTGATGGCTGTACAGCACAGGAAAAGGTAAATGGTGCTTCTCTATAAGGAATACCCAAGTTCTTTTCCCTTTCCTAGCAAAATTATTTTAGAAACCGGCTCCTTCCCTATCTGGAGACATCTGAAGTCTTTATTTTCCATCCATTGTGTGAAAGTTTTTAGGTTGTTCTGGAGAATGCTTCCATCCCTCCTTTCTGATCATTTGTTCACTTCTCTTACCTCCCCTAGTTTTAGTTCCACTCTTACAACTGATCACTGCATCTCCAGCTTTCCTTTTAGTTTAGTGATGAGAAATTTAACAGAGAGGATTTTGTGTCACAGAGTCAAAGGCTCAATTTCATTCATTCTAGTTATTTTCTCTTTCTTGAAATAGCAAAGTTAGCTATTAAAGCATTTTGGTGGGTATTCAAGCAAAGTCAAAACTCAGCTGCAGCTCAGGTGTTTCTGTGGACCACAGCAGAGCATGGTGAGGAAGGGAATGGAGAGAGCAGCTGATTCATCTTTCTAACCCCAGATCTCTATCAGTGTCCAGTACTCAGATGGAAAGCTAAATATGCTGCCTGCTCTCAGTGTGTTGTCGTGGTCACCCGCAAAGCAAAACCTGCTTGTGTTGGGATCAACTCCCTGCCTGAGCTTTACAGAAATCACAGGAGCAGGAATGGTTGGTCCCAGCCAACACTCAAAGGAAAATCAGAGCCCAGGAGAACACTCTGGCAGAGGGCAGCTGAGCTGACATTCTTCATATTCGCTTCTGCCTGACTCCAAATGAACACTCAGCTGTTCAGCCAGGGTTGCCTGCAGCAGTAAAAGGGCTCAAACCCCTGTGGTGCTTGTACAGGATAAACTTTGCCCACTCTCTGCTTTATCGAAGCAGCTATTCCTCTCCCAAATGAGTGCGAGCTGCTTGGGCTCTGACATTTCTCTCACTTACCCTTCCTGCAGGACACACAGTTCAGGAACCCACTTCTGCTTCTGTTCAGACAGTGCAGATTATTCATGTCTATGTTGTCTGACTTAACCCTTTTCAGCTCCTGCATCCTCATCAAATACAGAACTTTTGTTCTGGTGTGTATGACAGTGCTGTTGGGAACTAGCATGTCCTGATGCATTTGACATCTAAAGGAGGGAACTGCAAATTTTCATAGGAACTGAAAAAACCACAATAGAGAAAAAAAGGATTTCAACCACATCTCGTATACAAGGGTTGTCTTACAATGAGCATGTAAAGCACCTGGCACCAGAAGCCCCCACCCCATACACTGCTGGGAGGCGCAGTGACAATGTGGCAACAGTGGAAATCTCACCAGGACAGATATTTATGTGAGTGACCTGTTCAGCCAGTGAAATCATTTTGAACAACAAGACAGCTTTTTTCAGTCTGAAGAAATCAGTACGCTCACCCCAGCCATTATTTATTTTATAAGTGTCCTGCATATAATGAAAGGAACAATCTTTCTTACCATCTGCCTTGCTGAAAGGCACATTTTGTGTGTCGAACAGTTTCAGAGAGCTAATGGCAAAGTGCACATTACTAGCCCAGCAGTGAAAGCATTTGTAAACACCATCATCATCAAAGAAGCCTAGAGCTGCAAAGGCTGTTTTTTGCCTTGTGAGTTTATGTCTGTAAATGACTAATTGGTAAAGTTTTATCTGCAGAAGGTGGTTGGTGGTGGAAGATATTTACAAGAAAGAAAAGCAGGAAATAATTCATCTTGAGAAGCTGAATCTAACCTGGGATTTCGTGAATTAAAATGAGCTTTAAAATGGGTCTATTTTCTTTTTAAAAAAATATATAAATATATGATTTTTACTTTTCATGAAATGAGAAATGGGAATGGACAGCCAGAGGGTGTAAAAAACTGGAAAACAGGTGAGTGTGAGACCATATGTCTCTGTCATTTAGATCATGCAGGAGACATCACACCGGAGTGTTTTGGGATGGAGGAGCTGAGCACTTGCACCCACTTGCCATTCATTTATTAAAGACAGAGAAGATACCACATTTTGAGGGAAACAACAGCTTCACTGTGGAAATAACCACTTAGATTTTGTTGCATTATTTAGGACAACCTCCAAATATTATTCTTCTATTGAAACAAAAAGAAAAATTAAGGAAAAGCTATTGCAGGCTGGAGAGCAGTATTTTCCTTCAGTTGTTGAAGTAATTTCAGATGAGCTTGGTGTTTAGCCTCCATTGCAGGAAATATTGCTCTACCTATCTGAAATAGTTTGTATCAGGAAAATAATGCTCACTACCTCTGCTGAAAAATCAAGAGGTGACTCTTTGAAACAGTTATATGACCTCTAAAAAGCACCCAAAGTAAAGGAGCCACAAGGATGCTGGAATCCCCCTTAGCTAAAGGGCCTCCTAGGCTTTCATTGGGTTATGGATGTGTTTAACTAATAGAAAACATTGCCCAGTCTGATTCCTGTCCTAGAAGCAAAATAGGGATAATTTAGTATCAGGAGTGATTAATGTCATTTACTTACCCATTTTGTTATAGCTGTTACTGAATTTAAAATGCTACTCACAAATTAAATATTTTACAACCATTTTGCTCCTAATTAGTTGCAGATCACAGATTTCCTTTAAACATAATGGCTGTTTAGGTGGTGGGGTTTGCAATGCACATTGGTTTTTTTACAATCGCTTCTGACATTTTGAGAATTTGTTTAATTTTGATTAATTTCAGTTAAATGAGATGAGAGTGTACAATCTCTTTGGAATGGTCTGTTGTTTCAAAGGGTGGTTTAAATGCACAACATCCTTTAGATATTAATTTGCACACTTTGCCATATACTTTGCCATATACATGTTGGACTTTGGGAGTCTGAAGTAATGTAGCTTAAAGAGATACTATCTTGATCGCTATTTGGATCAGGATAGTTTAACATACCCTTAATAAAAACAAATATCCTGTCACATAATGACCCTAAACTTTTTAAGGATTTCTTTTGATGATATCTTTTAATAAAAAAATTGATTTTAATGAGAAATAGTGAAGTAGGGAGTGCACATCCTTTATATAAGCAGCAGAGAAAAGCTTTTTTCCAGCCACTAATGAACAGCAATTTTAAGATGCCAGGGACTTCTGAAGGTTGTGCTGAAGCCAAGATAGGTCTGCCAAGAGACAGGTAAAAGTAGTAAACAAACTTGATACTCTATTTGAGTCTTCCCTGTTAGAACAAAGTTTATGTGCGTACTTGGAACAAACCTTAATAGTTTGTTTAAAATGTTATCAAGGTGTTCTTACTGTGTGGTGTTTTTTTCATTTTGTTTTTGTCTTCTTTTATTTTGTTTTGCTTTAAATCAAAAGATCAGTTGTTCTACACCTTTACTCTCTTAAAAGTTTACATGGCAAAGAGAAAAACTGTCTGAGCTGGAACATAATGATGACTAAAGTTTCCACTGTCAGGTCTTAACAGAGAAAATTTTCTCCTAAATTCTGGATTTTTAAAAGGATTTTGGTGGTGTTCACAGCACCAAAGTAGTTTCCTTCTAAGCTTAGATCAAAGAAATGCACTGTCTCTGGTTTCTGCCTCAAAAGTACTTCTTCATTGGTGATATTACATGAAGTGTTTGGAAGAATTGCTAAAGTGATTCTGCCCTGAGAATCTCTAGTTCCCTGGTAATATCCTCCACACAAAAATCAAAGCTTCTTTGAAGGCAGTGCTAATTCCTCCCACTTTTAATCTGCCTGGTGGAATTGCCCAGTCATGAAATCCTTCAAACCTCCTCTGACCGTTTGAGTAGCTGCTGTCCCTTCCTCCCCTTCCTGCAGCAGCCCTGCCATGTGACAACCTTTGCCCACCTCAAATCATGTGTGATGTGCTACAGCAACCACGCACAGGCTACATTTGCCCCTTCCTTCCCAAATTCAAACATTTGCTCCCTGATCATCCAAATATTGATTTAAACAGTCTTTGATGTCATTTGGGGAAAAGCATTTGAATGTTTTAAATGTGGACTCAGCCCACTACAAGGAATACTCAGAGGGTTGAGACAAACAGGGACCCTTTGCACTCTGTTAGCTAATGTCATATTCCCTGCAGCATTTGTTAAAATCATTTAGTCACAAAGATAACAGTGAGGATAAGGAATATTTTTAAATGTTTTGAAAAGACATTGTTATCTCTTTGATCTTAACAGATGACTTCTACAATCTGAATTCCATCTCCACGATAGAGAAAGCTCCTATTCTGTAAGAGAGTGTTTACAGAGCACCGCACATATCTGAATTTGCCCTGGGTTTGGTCACAAGCTCTTGACCAGTTTGAGCTCTGACTGAAAAATTAGTTCTTCTTGTGGGTTGTTATTTTCCAGGTACAGATTTCAATTAGCAAGAAGAAGCTCTCATTCTCACATAAATGTTCCCAGCTCCAGACTGGTATATTTAACCAGGACTTTCCAGCTCCTAGGTGTATAAACACCAAAATTTCATTGCTATTTTCCCCCCATTGACATGAAAGGCAAACATAAACATGCTCAAGAGCTAGCAGTGTTGACTGAAATATTTCTAAAGGGTCTTTTACACCTAAAGCACCCTCCACTTTCTTGTGGTTAAATGCACAATGTGTGTGAGATACGAAGCAAAGAAATCCTGTAATTACAAAGATCATTTCTCAGGGCTTGTTAATTCATTTATTTTCATTTTTCCTCTTGTGCCAATAAAGTCTTGCTTAACTAATTCAGCATCTTTCATTACAATTGATGAGGAATACTAAATTATAACAAAAGATAAGTGCTCCCCTTGGTTAACCAGAGGTGCCTGGAAACTGGGTATGAACTTATAAGTGATGTTTTAAATATAATTGAACCATTAATCCTTGATGTACTTGAATAACTGGCACAAAATCTGAGAAAAAATAATTTAGCAAAATGCCAATAATTATTGTTTTGGATTTGTGAGATGAGCAAGCCACACAAGTTGCAAGGGAAGGGGAAATTAATCTTGAAACAAAGTTTTTAATAAAAAATGTTTAAAATTAAGCTTCACTGGTGCTAGTGAGGAATACAAAGATTAAATTTAACTTTGGAAGCATTCACTAAGTCTGCAAGCTTAAAACGAAGTTATATTGGTTAACAGCTAAAAGCAATGGAAAGGAGTTTTCAGTTCAGTTCTAGACTGCAATTCAGTAGCAAGCCAAGCAAAGCTGTGAACATTTCTATCTGCACTTTTCTACTTCGTTTTGAAAGGACAGTTTAGGAGATAGTCCAGCTAAGATCACAGCCACATGTTCACCCCTCTAAAACACCCAAATTTAAGCTGAAGCTTCTTGAGCGCTTTAAACTAAACTGTTTGATAAGCAAACCATAATTTCATGATTCCATTTATATATCTCAGCTCCTTTTAAATATACCAAGTGCATCTGCACGAGTGTTTACTGGTGGGGTTTTAGAGTTAGAAAAGGGGAGGCTGATTTCAAAATTTAGCAGAGAAACAAAAAGCTCTGCTAACTCTGCCCAGAGACTGCTCTGACACCTCAACAAACACAGAAGTATCTTCATGTTTAGCACCTATTTTACAGCTACCAAAAGAAAGAGAAAACCTTTATAATTATTTCTTTTCATATTAAATTCTTAACTCAGAAGCGAGATGTGACCCTTAGATAAATCTCCCATAATACCTCACTGATTCCTCCCCTTTGGTCAGGACTAACAGAATTATATTAATTGGCAATTCTGCTTGGGGGTGGGAAAGAGGTGGGTTTTTCTTCAGTTACTTTTCTTGAATGTCAAACAGATTAGTGCCCTGAAATGCCTTGGAGATAAATATGCTGCAGTTTTCAAACAAATGAAATTCCAAAATAATTTGTAAAGGTGAATTCAGTGAATGAAGGAAATAACCATCCTTTTTTTTTCATGCTCTCTGAACTGCAAGTCGTTTTGTTTATTTAATTTTAGGTTGGTGTTGAGGGGTTTTTTCAACTATTTGGAGGAAAAAATAAAAATAACTAAGAAACAGCTTTGGAAAGAAGGAAAGAACTGAATCCAATGTTCTGCTTCTGCTTAAGTTTTGTGGGTTGTCTTAATTTAAAAAATAAAATTTAAAAAAATAATCCGAATGTTCTTGACACTAAAACAAAGAGTACACTCCTGAAACACTGGGAGTGTAGGTTTTGTAGCTGTAGTGCCCTCCTAAAACAATGCCTCAAATCCGTCACAGCCCAGCTCCCTCCTCTCCCTGCCTGTCTGAAAGCACATTTTAATTGTTTGCTAAAGAAAAATGACCTTTTTAATTTTGTTCCAAAAAGAGCTGAAAATGCAAACCCACAGAATTTTGGAGATGAGCATGTCCTAGGGATTTTAGAAAGGCATTTCATTTTGTAAATATTTTGTATAGAAATGTATGTACAAAAGCTTGTAGAATGTTGATAGGATGAACTTCCTGAAATTATTTCATAATGAAAAAGATTATTTCTATTTAAAATCTTGTTTGTTACTAAGAAACATGGGGTTTCCTAAAAAGCAATCGTCCTGGAAAATCTCCTACTGCATATTCTGGACAAGATAGAAATAAGCATTGTACATTAGTATGAATTAATACAAAATGTTTGGGCAGTTTGTTGTAATAAAATCATTAAATATAATTAGTAAGCATTTGAACTAGGATTTAAATAAGAACTTTGAACCAGGATTTTTACACTAAACTGTATATTAAAACAAGCTCTTTAATTCTGATCATGGGTATTAGATTTAAAAATAATTTTAAATAATCTCCATGGGGTTTTTTCCATGTACAGCTCCACTTAAATTATCTCACTCAAAGTAGTGCACTTTTGAACCACTAAACTCATTCTTAAGTTAGTGTTACACTGATAAACTAATTTCAAACAAATGTTACTCAGTGCCAACACACAATTTCAACAAGCAGAAGAATTACAACAACAAATACCAAACAAACAATTTGACTGCTTGAGCCTCTGTGAAATCTGAGAAAAGTGGATTTCTCAAACAATTATTATAGGAACTTTGGGTTGTTTGCTTATTTTGAGCTTTTTTCTGTTTGATGCAGACCCTTTACTGATGAAACACTTTCAAGTTAGATTTTGATTTTAAATTCTAGATTAAAACGAAGCTTCAAGGCACAGCTATGAGTTTTCTTTCAAATGATAACTCAAATTTACTTGCTTTCTAAGGAGAGAACATAACTATTTGCTTTTTTACCCATGCCAAACCTCTGCAGTATTTCTTTGAGCTAACCTTTATCCCCTTTCTGGACTTGTATTGGTCTCTGCTAGAAAGCAAGTCAGCTGTAATTACTTACAGGTGAGTTATTCCATCCTAATGAAATAGCTCTATGAAAACGATGTTATTGAATTGAAATGTAGATGGCAGAAACACATTGATTTATTTTGTATGGATTTTTAAATGCTTAACAATCGTTCCCTCTCCCCTCAGTGCTAAAGAAATTAAGATCCAGCAGAGAGAGAAGTGAACATGAAGTTCACTTGTAACTTAGACTGGTATCATTTCACACGATTTGGGGACAGAATGAAAAATAAACTCGGCTTAATAGTTTCCTAATAAAATGTCTCAATTTTTTTTTCTTATGAAAAGCCCAATGCTGGTCACAGTGAGGCACAACACGCTTTCACTCTTACCTTCATCCTGACATTAACTGAAAGATGAATTTGTTTACTCTGTTGTGCTTTTTTAAAAAGTGTGGTTAACTCCACCCATAACCCTACAACTTCCCACTCACACAGTCCTTTTTAACCTTTTAAGCACTGCTTCTGACCCTCCATCCTCCCTGCCACTGGAGCAGGCATTTTCAAGCCATATCCATTTTTATTGACCAGAACCACACTGAAAACCTTCAGCTCCCAACTGCAGCTTCCTCTGAAAGTGTCCCCAACAGCTGTAAAAATAGGGGCTCTTTCCACACCAGCCTGACACTGCCTCTGCCCTGCTTTGGCAAAAGGAACCAACTGCCCTCTGCAGGGAGGGGTGGCTGTTCTGGGGCTCTTTTTCTCCTCTCTCTCCCTATATAGGTGTATGTGTGTGTGTGTGTGTGTATGTATGTATGTATGTATGTATGTGTACATAAAATTATTTTTTGTGTGAGGGAGGGACAGGATTTTGTTTTGTTTTTACAGCAGCCATCCAGAGCCCTGGGTATTGATTTTCGGGCACATGAAAGGGATTTTTTACAGGCCTTCCCTGTGGAAGGGAGCAGCAGTAAAAGGTGATACCACCCACTCCGAAGGAATGCTGTGCATGCAATTAGGAGCAAGCTCCCAGCCAGGGGGTTAGAATTCAAAGCAAGGGAAAAGCTCCCCACCTCCCACAAACAACAAATCCATTAAAACTACCAAAACCATCAATACTAATCAATGCATCCAGGGGCCATTAACTATTTCAGTGCTCGGGGCTTTTCCCTCTCGCTCCTTCACACTCCTCCTTCCACGGCTCCGTAGTCTCCGGAGCTGCACCCCTGTGCTGAACCCCCCCTCCCCCCCGCTTTTGGCTCTCCGGCGGATGGTTCGACCGCTTCTCCCCGCTCCCGGAGCCGTCCGGGCACTGCCGGCGCTGCAGCAGCCTCATTAAATACCATTA